>NBIL01129865.1:0-12576 GCA_002752925.1 Viola pubescens var. scabriuscula | reverse complement strand
GGGGGGGGGTTAGTTGGCTAATAGATTAGCCAAGATGGCATTTAAGCTAACAATATTTATCTACTAAAGTAGTAATCGGGGCCTCGATAGTGAAACTTGAATCGGGGTCCCGAATGGTAAAAGATAGCAAATAAATGATCAAGGCCAAAATAATAAAACAGGAGGGCAAGTAAACACAGTAAATCAAGTAAAGAAAGAGATCTTAGCAAAGGATATTCTCGAGTTGCTTTGAGGGCTCGATTGTCATCAGCGTAGAGGTATTCTATTCCTATGTCATAGATGTGCTACAGGGGCCAGATTCCTCGGATACCCCCTACTTTCCTCTTTAGAGAAACTACCCCCTGTTTCCAAATATGAGGTAGTCTTGACAGCTCGCTGTCCCTCCAGGCACGAATGCGGGAGGGCACTATTCAGACTGCCCATGAAGATAAGGAAAGACACATCTAGGGCTAACGCCTCTCAGTTTGTCAAGCTCGTGACGCCGCCCTAATCAACTACTTGCCCTAGCTAGGAGAGACCATTTCGACATGATTACCCCTAGACTAGGTGTCTACTTGTACCATGTAACTTCCCGGCACGTTCCCATCACACGGACAACAACAATCACACAAGGAAATTATTAGTTGATCAAGCTCCTAATTACCCCAAGTGAAAATGTAATTAAAATGACAAGCAATTAAATATGACAACWAGAATATATTAAGCACATTTAGGCCTTGAATTACCCCATGCAGCCCTTGAATTACCTTTGCTAAGAACTAAAGATTTAGCTACTCATGCTTGGAGATAAATAAATCATAAATATAAAACACACAATAAGTAAAGAAACATATTAAAGGGAAGAAAACTTGATTACTAAAGGCCGGAGCAAGGCTCCGGTTTGTTACCAAAAATGCTTCAAGCCCGGCGGCTAAGGAGAAGAATGCTAATAAGAACTAGAGTGATAAACTAGGAAAAATATCTAAGAGTGAGTATGTATATCTTTCTACTCCTTGGATGTCCTATTTAACCTAAAAATTACAAGCACAAAATATCTCCTAGCCCAACTAGGGGGAAAAATCCATTTAAGGAAAGCTTATCATAAAGCAAACATGCTCCTAAAGCACAAAACAGCAAAACACAAAGCTAGTGCAGAAGTCTGGTTTGCCCAGCTTTTGCAAATCGGGAGCAGGCTTTAGTAGACTCAAGGGCTAACTTGGGCAAAGGGAGATAAACTCTAGGATTTGTGCAGAACTCTCTGAAAAGTGTCGGAGAGGACACGTGGAAGCTTTGGCCAGAGGGCACGTGGAAATACCGCTCTTTTCCCTTCGGGGTCTCGAATAGAGAATACTCGTTGGGACCTTGAAGGCTATCTTGATACCGGGACCTCGACTTTGGTCTTGAAGCTCGAATTCGCATAAAATGCTCAAAAAATGCGTGTTTTCACATAATTCCCCTTTTTGGCCTAGATCTGCAATAAGAAAGGAAATGAAGGCAATTTAGCAGTATCTTGCCCTAGATCATGGAAATAATGGAGGGAAAATCATGCATAAAGACACGCTATCAATAATATTTCAGACTTCCAAAAAGAGACTTCAAACAAAACTATCTTCAACCTCATCTAAACGAGAATATAAAAATCAACTACGAGAGGCTCTCTAACAATTATCATCAGACGAGGAAGACGAAGGAGCATCTTATACTCATATGAATTTTGATCCTGACTATGATGCAGACACTATGGCAGAGCTCTATCCCGAGCTCAAAAGAAGTTAAAAAAAAAGAAAAAAAAATAATACTATAAACATGACTCTTTCACAGAGTCACCCTCTTGATCATCTCCAACTAGGCGAACAAAAAAGAAAAAGATATTCGAGCCAATCCTTATTCAAGTGTAGTCAAGAGGTCTCTTGATTCTATAGCAACTCTATAGATTGCTGATTGAACATTTCCACGTCAATGATTGTATCTCATAACTCTTAGCTGCCAAGCCTCTACCAGGAATCCATCTCATATCTGTTTTATCATCTCATCAACTCACAACCTTGATCAAGAATACTTTCGTTCTTGCATGATTACTAAGCAAACCCCCTTTTTGCACTTAAGTGTTATTCTAACTAATTTCAAATTATTGTGAAGATTAGTACCATCCCTTCCCCGTGGATCGAACCTTTTACCACTAGCTACATTAATTTGTTCCTAGTAGTAGATTGATATAAATTTTATATTTGATGGCCCTGACAAGGCTCCTATCAGCGTCCGTGGAGGAAGGATTTGCATTGACTATGCTTGGTCCAGGTTGTGTGGACGTATAGAAGTTGATCCCTGGGCTCTTAGAGAAAGTCAGGGAACAGTTGACCGAGGGGAGTCTCAGCCCTACGGGTGTGACTAAGGTTGATGTCAAATTTGGAGTAGCAGGGATGTCCCGAGCTAATAGAGTGGTGTCATCAGCGGGAAAGAAGGTGGAAAAGATGGGAAATCTTGGTCCGATGTCATCTTAGCTGCAGATCGAAGAAAAGAGAAAGATATGGAGTCCTTAGGTCTCGAGGACTTCTCACTCAAGCAATCTAAGGCTCTCAATGAAAGCACCAATATGATAATCTTCGATCCGGGGTGAGGGTGTTTGTGCAATTGGCCTTGTTGGGGGGTCTGTTTGATCTTGCTGCGAGTACCTACAAAGCACCAGAGGTTGTCTCCAACGTAGAGACTCCGACGATCAAGTCAGTAAGTGATAATGGGGGATAGAGGTCTACTAGTGATACTGCAAAGCTTAGGCAGAGTGACCATATGTGTCTTTGTGTGTCCTCTAGGAAGACATAAGAGGGGGGGTATTTATAGACCTCTCCCCGTGGGTCTTGGGGACACGTGTCACTCGGATAGAGCTTGTGCTATCAAGACACGTGTTATGTATGGTCCTATTTCTCTTACCGATAGCTTTTACCCTATACCCATAGACTGTAATATAATATGAATAAAGGATTGTCGGGTTGTAGAGTACTTACCTGGTCGCCAATTGACCGTGTTACCGATTGGGGCATATTTTGAATCCCCTTGATCATGATGAGGGGTCTATCGGGGTAATGTAGATCTATTCGATGGCGTCACATGGGTGCTGATTGACTAGGCCCCGAAAGACTTGGATACCGATTGGCTAGGCCCTCGATAATCGTAAGTGCCGATTGAGCTAGTACCCTATAGACTTGGGTGTCAATTGCTCTATCCCCCGATAGGTGTGAATACCGACTGACGTGGATGTTGCTTACCCCCTCTTGGCGGTGAAAGGTCCATGGTACCCTCAAGGTGCCATTATGTATTATCACTTAATTTAGCTAAGATCCATCATGTCCAATCATCAAGATAATAAACAGTAAATAAACCGGATGCGGAAGCGTATCTGAATCTATAGCTGAGATCCCTTGCTTGTAGTTCTAATCTTCCAAGTCAATACACAGAACCGAGAGAGATCTAGAGAGAGCTCTTAATCTTTCTACTGATGGGATAATTAAAAAAACAGTCGTGTGTATAACTTGGGGACCATAATCCTTTTATATCTAGGGTGTGTATAACTTGGGGACCATAATCCTTTTATATCTAGGTTAAACTTTACTTAATTTAGGCCCACCTTAATATAGTCAAATTAGACCATTTTAATAATTGAGCAGACGTTTTACGATAATCCTATATGCAATTAAATATATATGTGCAACTCCATAAATCCTAACCACCTTTCATCATCCATATATGCTATAGTTGTTTTCGCAATTGATTAAAATTAAATTATCTTTGTAATTGAGTGACTCTCAATATGATCGTTCATCCTTTATTTATGGAAAAGATATTAAACTTGGGATCGATCGATCGATCGTCGTTTGTGGTAGAACAAATGATTCTAACATTTGTGCCAACAGCAATAACCTCCAACCTTAATTAATTCTTTTTGTCTTGTTAATTAATTAATTATAATTTTTTCAACTATTAATTATGGCTTCGTCGTCTAATTCCGATCCTTTGGTAGTCCAACGATTCTAGGGGTGTTCGACAAAATATATGAAATTCATTCTGTAAATTTAAGACGGAATAAAGTAATTCCGCACCAGTTTTGAGAAGTTCCATTCCATTCCATAATTGCATGCATTCCATTCCATTAAAAAAAATCAGAATTTGGTATTTACCATATTACTGAGATCAACACAAAAGTTTTCAAACAGATTTTTTCAAGGACAAATTCTAGAATTCCATACCATAGTAGTATATTAATCTATTAACCAATAACATGAAGTTTTTTGACATCAAAAGAACACATTAAATCCAAAATATTACAACCCAAATTATCCAAGAAACAAACCATTACAACTAAAGGCCTAAGCCATAAGTTTAGTTGTACAAAAACAGTAAGGTAAAGCAGGCTTGCAGTAGCTTTTCATGATGTAGTGCCAACTTCCAATAGCAAATTTGAGAAAAGAAACTGTGCTAACATAAGTTTCATAGTAGAGACCATAAAAAGACCAAAGGAATAAAATACTTAAAAGTCTTTAAAATTAACAAACCTTTTACTCTGACATCAATCACAAATCTATAATTCTTGGCTCCATAGAAAGTTGAGCAAAGTCTATAAACAAAATTAAGAAAGCGTTATGAAAGTTACCAAATTTCAGCTTGTCAAACTCAGAAAGATACTCCTCCACCTTGATGCTTTCATTAGATGTCCTAATCCAGTCTTGTGTGCAAATAAGTGCTTGTACAAGTCTTGATGTGAGAGAACTTCTAAAATTGTCAAGAACTCTCCCATTAGTGCTGAAGGCAGATTCGGAAGCAACTGTTGACATAGGAACTGCTAGTACATCTTTTACCATCTTAGAGAGAATAGAAAATCTTGAGGCATGTTCCACCATTCTAGTAGGGAAAACCCACTGCAATCTTGAACAACCTCCTCTTACAGGTACACATCCAGTTCTTGAACAACTCGCCAAACGCCCTATTTTTTGATAGAATAATTGACGCGGAATGGTTTTGAGGGACTTGTGACGGGGGAAGCAGTTGATACAATACTCTGTCAAAAATTAGAGGTTGACTTGGCACTAATTTTTGACGGCCATGTCGGTCGAAATTGTAATTCAATTTCGACCGCATACGCAGTCACTAACTTTTTTCAACGGACATCCGTCGAGTATTAGAGGTTTTATTATTCTCCTTTGTTCCCGGTTTTCGACCGAATGGTCGTCGATAATTTCGTCCCCATAGGTTATTGATTGAGTGCCGAACTCATCAAAATTAAATAGAAATTCAACTTAACAAGATCTGCAATAAAATTGTAGATAGTGAAAAGAGGTTCGTCCTCAGAGAAAATGGTGTAATTCTATTATTCTTTGAAAACTAGACTTAAGGTTTTAACAATAAATGACAATAAAACAAGAAAACAAGAAGCGAATTAAGGTTTTAAAATTGTTAAAGAGATTCCCAGTAAGGATTCTAGCTAGGAAATATGATTCATAACATTCGATCATTGATGAAAAGATATTGGCTTCTAAATTACAGAGTTGCAATAGATTCCAGTTACCTTAGGTCCGCTAATTCTCTTATGTTTCAACTACCTAAAAGTGACACTCGATTAAGTAATCCTAACCAATTAGCACCTTGCTGGTTAAAGAGTTTACTAAGTTGATTGATCTTGATTAGGGGAAGACAACTCTTAACTAAGACACCTCGTTTGTCAGACAGGGCTTAATCAAATCACTCACTCTCTCTAGTCTCAAAGAGTTACTACTAAACTAAGATCGTACTTGGTGTCTATTGTATCTTTTTAGGTATGTTTGTTGTTTACCCAAAGTGCTAAGGAATGACCTTAATTGCTCAAGTTAAAATCTAGGATGATTAGGCATAAATTTAAATTAAACAATATGACAAGCAAATACAGAGTTTATGAATGCCATCAGAAATTATAAAGATTAATTAGATCTCACAAAAATAATAAATGATATTCCTATTGATCTTTACTAGGAATCAATAAAGAAATTAGCTAGACATAATTATAGAAAATGAAAAAGCTTGAATTAAATTGCATATAAAGAATTCCTTGAAAGAAGGAAGAAGATGAAGTTTGAAAGTGAAAACTAGCTGGAAATAAAAAGAAATAATATAAAACTCAAAAGAAGCACCAAGTTTTTGATAGCATAAGGTCAGGTTAAATAGTTTTCCTTCCCTTGATTATCTCTAACCAATAATTCAAATCCTAAATTTAAAACTAGATTAAATTGTATCTTCTATCCAAAAGGATTTACAAGAGAATCAGAACTTCGTTTGAATTGTAGTTATCTACAATTAGAGGCGCTAACGCTAATGCTCTCTCTCTATTTCGCATTCTGGGCCGGAAGGTTCGGCCCACTGCATCTGGTAGACTCATCTGACCAAAAAAAGATTCTTGACCAGATAAAATAAACTTGGTCAGCCATGAAGATTCTTTATTTCTAACATGATGATTCTTTCAGCCCCCAAAGCCTCATAATTTGCTCCTTTCTTTCAAAACAGCTTTGAGGATTCTTTTCTGCAAAAGTGGCAGATTGTAGCTCTAATTAGTGCAATTACCATTCAAATATAAGGCATTTAAGTAGCAATTAAAGTCAAAATATACAATCAATCAGTTATCGATGGTTGTCCGTCGAAACATGCAGATTTATTATTCGTCGCATTTGTATATTTTTACGGAAAAACCATCAAAAAGTTACGTCTCCATAACGTATTGACGGAGAATGTCATCAAAATAGTTTAACACATTTCGACGGCTTTTCCCTCGAAAACGTTTTACGCCTGCAGGTTTCGACGGAAGACGTGGTCGACACAACTTACATGTCTCTGAAGGCCACTTCCATTGAAAACTTAGATATATACATTTTCTAGGTTTTTATAAATACTAATAATTTATCATTAATACTATACATTAAATTAATTAATTAATAATAATATTAACACTAATAATATTAATATTTATTATTAATAATACTAATTAAATCGTATAAATGAAAATCCTTTAGTCACACATTTAAGGTTCATAACTAAATGCTAGAAAACTAAAAATTAATTAAGTAAATATACAAAATAAGTCTTAAAAAAATTATCACCTGAAAGCCTACTCACTATAGTCTTCCTGATCATCATATGAAGGATCCTCGCATGGATTAGGAAGAACGTCATCAGATGGTAGTTGCTAGACTGCCCTCTGCCTATAAAATTTGGCCTGCATCATCGCCTAAAAATCAAGAGCTTGTTACGCCCTTTGCCTCTCTAATTCTTCCCTCAACATCTTCATCTCGGCTTGCATCTGATCCTGCCACTATGTAATGGTGTCCCGCATCTCTTAAATGGTACTCTCGTACTGACTCTTTGCTTCTTGAATTCCCTCTTCAACTTGTTCTTTAAACGCTTCAGTTCTTCTGGAGTAGAAGACGAGCAAGTCCTGTTGTTTTAAAGAATAAAGTATACATTAGATCGACATTTCATAAAATAATAGCATAAAGTATGCAATGGTATTAAAACACACCTGATGGATATGTGTTTCGACTAGTGTTATAAAATTGTGAAGCTGGCAAATGACCATCGATGCCAACTACGCAATATATACTAGGTTGGCCAAATGAATCTTGATACAAAAAGGGGTCCACAAAAGGTTTATCAGCTGCATCGGAATACTGAGTTGTATAACGCTCTTTATACGCTTTCTGAAATTGACATAATTAGTTAAGAATTACATGACAAAATTAGTAAAAATTATTTAAATGATAAAATTAAGATATAAACATCACTTGCATTTTAATAACTAGAAACGTTAAACAAATTGTAGTATTACTTACAATACAAGCTTCACTCCTAGGGTTGACATATTTCTTCTCAGGATGTTTCTTCAGGATATAGTTGGGGTCATAAACTGTGTCAAAAAGGACCGGACCACCCTGAAACTCCTCTATATTCTTCTCCTACAACATTCCAAATAAAACCATAATTAGGGAAATAATAATTAAACAAGTAAAATAACTAAATTCATGAAAGGAATGAGAAATGAAATAAATAAAGAGTTAGAACACATTACCATAATCTCAATAGTCTTTCCAAAGACTCTTCTACCCACTGTGTGAGTGCCAAAGGATTTTTCTTGCCTCTCTTCACCTCTCTGCATAAAGGTGATTACTAGGGATCGTCAGTCATTTTTATTTTCTTCTACCGTGCTAACCACTTTCTCTTCTATGGTGAGGCCTCATGTTTCCTCAAGTAACATGTCCTTAGGGAGGATGGCTTCGTTGTCCGCTGCCATTTTGGCTACTTCGTTCGCCTTAGTGTTTTCTTCCCTGGGTTTGAGCTCTACCTCCACTTCAATTCCTTTCTCTATCATGGCTTACAATTGCTTGATGGCTTTCTATAAGTATCGTTGCATTACTAGATCTCTAGCTTGGTACTCTTCTTTGACTTGGTTAATGATCAACTTTGAATCTCCCTTTAGCAGGATTTTGTTGCATTTCCCCGTGGGGGAGATCGCCACAACAACGATTCAGCTTTGTGATTTTTGGCTCGTGCGGGGAATCTTCTATTGGGTTCTCACCTAGATTTCTCACTATTATGAGGCATTGTCGGTCTCTCTCTCACGCTCTAATCTGAAGTGACAAGCCTGTTTGATCTCGCTGGTATTAGTGACCTAGGGGGTCTTCTCAGCGATCTTTGAGGTGAGAGATCTTGATTTCTATTCAAGGTCTCTGTGTTGCTAGTATCGCCTATATCTTATCCTGTGGGAGCATTTTGGATCTTGTATTGAGAGCGATGGATAGAGGGCGCTCGAGTGTTAGTCACCGTGTGAGGAGGTGGTACCAATCTCGACTGAGGTTGGCCACTTGGTATGGACATTCGGACTGAATGCTCTTGGTTTTAATGTGAGGAGGTGATGGGCGCTAGTTTGTCTTCACTCGCAGCGACTGTGTTGAGGAGATGGGTCATGCTATCTAAGTGAGAGCTAAGAGCAGCGAGAGTGGGATCTAGAGTGATGAAGCTTGGTTGTCCTCCCCTCGAAGCGAACAAGTTCCTCGAGGTCATCAAGGGGTTGATGGGATTAAACCTAAGTGGGGGACCTTAGTGAGTCCTAGGGGGTGTTACAAAATCTGAGGGCATGCGGTAAACAAATGGATTGATGTGATGATTAGCCATAGTTGATGAGATTTTAGCGAAGTCATTTAGACTAATAATGGGTAATTTTTGTGTAAGTTTAGAGAGTCTCGAGCATAGAGGACCTCACTCAAAATTACTCAATACTCTCAATGAAAGCACCAAATGTTAATGTTTTCCATAGGGGTATATGTTTAAAATGATTACGAGGTGATTAGCTACTTTATCTTCTCTTGAATCTCGAAGTGGAGGCTTCTTCTTTGATCCCGAATTTGCCTACAAGGTCACAAAGAGGCATTAAATGCCCTCCTAACGACCCTGATTCTCTAGGTCTTTCTTGGTCAAAAAGAAATGTTTACTTTTTAGTCGCAATAAATGAACGCCGACTCCTTTTTACAAGGGTCTTAAATGGCCTTGTCTTGGTCTGTAAGAGTGATTGAAGATTTGGCGTAAAAGTCTGACACTTTGTGGAAATCAGGTCGAGCCTTGAATCGCTGGGAAAGGAGTGAAGCGACATCTGACTTTCACTTACCCTAGGTTTAATCTTTTATTTTACTACTATATTTCTAGACCCTGGCATGCGCTTGAGCTCGCTTCTTAGAGAGAAAGCAAAACAGTTGAGCACGTTTCCTGCCAATGTCGCAAAGCGACGTGACTCACTTCTTGACCTTCGCTAAGTGCTTGAGCTCGCTTCTTATAAATGTCATGAAGCAACGTGGCTCTCTTATGGATAGCGAGACCCCTCATGTTCGCTTTTAGGGCATAACGCTTGCTTCTCGCTCTCGCTTAACGAGATGACTTCTCCTTTTGCAAAGTGTTTTTTTTTAGTGCTAGGTGACCTTTATATGTTATCAGATATCATTACCGGCCAACAAGAGTATGGTTTTTCTCCTAGACGGAATGGATTGAACCCGTCTGTGCATAATGATAGCCTCACATTTCTTGATTCACTTTCAAAATTTGGATGGATGAGATCAAAATGTTTCCACGCCTCAGCGTGCAATGGCGTATCCAAGGGGGTGGCAGTAGGGGCAACTGTCACCACTGACCAAAAACAAAACAATCCCTATACTTATATGTTCTTAAATTTTGCCCCCACAAAAAGTGTTAGTCTTATGCCCGAAAAACTACCCAATTGGATCAAAAGAATATATAGTACTCTCTCTTTCCTTTAATAACTGACGCTTTTCTACATTTTTCTACTATTTGGAGTACTTGTCATTTTATCTTTTCCAAAACATATATTTTGTGCAAATGACAAATTTTTTTTTTTTTTAATCAACCCAATTTGATGATGGTGTGCTAATTTGAGTGGAAATTAGAGGTAAAAATGAAATAATGTGGAAAAAAATAAGATCAAAGATCATTGTCTTACATTTTTCTACTATCCTAAAACGTCTGTTGTTAAAGGACGGAGGGAGTAGTTATTTAAGAAGTTAAATAAATACTATAAGTGATTTTATTGAGATATTATTTGATAATATATGATATATAACATATAGGGATTTTTGGTTATATAATATATATTCAAATAACTACTTACAAGTGAAACCCTATATAAGTAGTTATTTGAATATATATTATATAACCAAAAATCCCTATATATATATGATAAAAACGCATAAGAGAAAGATAACATTAGAAACGCAAAAAATAAAGAAAAACGAAAGAGTTACGCATACTCTGTTTTCTCTTGGTGCTAGCACACTATAATCTGTCAGATTTCAGTTCATTGGTTTATATTCCAATAGAGGGTGTTCATCTCAGCAAGGCAGCATCTATTGATTTGATTCAAACTTGAGTTCCCAAATCTCACCTTCAGAATAAAGGTTTTGGTTTTGTTTGTTTAACCGATTTTGTCTTACCGGTATAAGGTACACGATTCGATTTCTTGGTTATCATATGATCTATTCGTTTGCATGGTTCTTGGATTATGTTTCTGTTTTCAGTCTTCCGCTGCAATTGTGATCAAAACCTAACAGTGGTAGCAGAGCCTCTTGCATTCGATTATTTTGTATGATTGATTTATGAAATCAATGCTTATTTATATATATATGTTTCGGCTATATGTATTAGGCCTTATATGATTCGGTTTTAGTATATACATATGATGTATAGCCGAAATCCATTAATTGTGTATATATATGATATATATTGCCAAAAATTGATTGATATATCAGTATATATATTGCCGAAAATTGATTGATATACATGTGATATATATGGTAAAAAATGATTGATATATCTATATATATATTGCTGAAAATTGATTAATATACATATGATGTATATGCTGAAAATTGATTGATATATCTATGATATGTATGTGATAGTGTGTATTTTACACGTATTTTCCTCTCCATTTCTAGTCCACTTTCGATCTTGATGCTACTGATTTGCTCATGTTTCTCTCCTTTTTACAGATCTAGACTTAGAAAAGAGAATTCACAGAAAAACACACTTTCAACCAAATTCAGATGGATGTTGAGCGTCAAGGCCTCACTGCTCATCGTTGAGGAGCAAGCGATAGAAAAAGGAAATTTTTGAAAAATGAAATCTAATAAATCCGATAGATTTTCCTACTTCCCTTTCGTGTTTCTAGCTCTATAGAGGTGTAATTACAGAAAACCTAGTTCTATTAGACTTAGGACTTCTAATTTAAACAATTAGGGTTTTGCGCTCTCTCTTCCGTTAGACTTCCTCTCGGATTTTCTTCCTCCCTACTTCCGCCTCCGGCATTATGACTCGCTTTGTAATAAATCTGGAGCTTAGCTTCGGCCGGTATTAAGTAGCAATTTTATAGTTTATCTCTCCTTCTCTTTTAATTATTATTTTTATTTGATTTCCAGCTTGAGTGGCTAAATTCTTATTCTTAGTAAAGGTTCTTCGAAGGTTGCTTAGGTTAGTTGAAAGGTCTAATTAAGCCTAATAAACTCCATGTTTGTATTTGCTTGTTTGTCGTTTTACTGTCAATTTATCTAGGGCTGATTAGGAGTCTGGCCAACTAATAATTGAACCTAGGTAATTACCGTCGTCTGTGTAGTAATAACTAACGTGAGACTGCATAGTAGAGTAGGCAACTAGATCAGAGTCATCACATCAAACTGGTCCAATCTGACTAGGGTAATTAACCAATTAGGGTAGTGCCTCAAACGTACTGAGTGTCTCGCACTAGGTGTGTCTTTCCTCATCTCCATGGGCATTTGAGTATTGTCTCCATAAACATACCTTGGAGGACGGCAGACTGTCAAGGTTACTCCATAAACATACCTTGGAGTAACTTCTCTTACGAAGGAAAGCAAGGGACCTAAACGTACCTGGTCCCTATAGCACACCTTTGAACTAGGAGTAAAACACTTGCACCAATGACCAACTAACCGAGATGCAATCAGAGATAGACCTTTGCTAGGAACCTTTTCTCATTGATTTCACATCTTTAATTATTCTGCTTTATTC
>NBIL01129859.1:0-11607 GCA_002752925.1 Viola pubescens var. scabriuscula | reverse complement strand
AAGACAAAAGGATTATTGTTTATAGTTAATTGATAACTCACCATAACTATTGAATTGAGTGATCAGCTCATCTACTTATTAAGGGTTTTGTTAGAAAAGATTTACAGACATCAGCGAAAGGACTTCCCCATTTAGAAGGGAGTCTCAAGGTTTAACAACAGGGGCAAAGATTTATCTTTTTCACCACATTTATGTTGGGAAATTAGGGAACAGTTATCCAGCTTAGCTAATACTTCTGTCTATATAATTGATTCCTTATTTGCAGGTGGAATCTTCACGCATTACCTTTCTGTTGATGATAAAAGAATGGTGGTCTGCGATTTATGTTAGTTGATTTCATGGGTTGCTTTCATTCAAAAAGCTCTGGTCAAACACCTGGATATGAGAAGCCTAGTGTTCTTGCCGCTGAAACACCTTGTAAGTATGGATTCCTGCAATTCTCTAGTTGTAGGTAGACTCTGACAGGCTACTTCGGTCGATGATCGATAACTTATTAAACTCATTTTCAAGAGGTGTTTCTATTTGATGCCGTCTTAGGCGGTTACTAATTATTAAATCAGGCCATCTTTAGTTAGTTAGAGACACAAGAACAGATTTTTACAGTTGAGATATGAAGTATTCTTCTTTATTGCAGTTACTGTTAGTGAAGTAGAGGCCTTGCATGAACTTTATAAGAAATTAAGCAGTTCCATAATTGATGATGGGCTAATTCACAAGGTACGTGGTGTTTGTCTGTATTTTGAAGTTGTTCAAGTGCACGGTTGCTGTTGATAATTTGATACTTCATTTGAGATGGATCTTTCCAATTATCACTAGGAATTTGCTTATTTACGGTCCATACTTGCTTCTTATCAGGAGGAGCTTCAGCTTGCACTCTTCAGGAACAGAAATAAGAGGAATCTTTTTGCAGACCGGGTGTGTGATTCTCACTTTATTATTGCAGTTACCTTATCCATTTTTCTGGAAAGAAGGATACATTATTCTTTTGTATGTTTGCAGTTTGCCTGATAGATCCCTGCGGTATATATATTTGTGAATGTTTCTGCTATTTCTATTATACTAATTGATCACTCTTTCTGGAAACAATATACTGCATGTTTTCGGTCTTTATCACCTTATACAATGGTGTATTCTTCTCTCTCTAAGCCACATATACCTCGGTTGTATTTGTAGATTTTTGATTTATTTGATGTCAAGCGCAATGGAGTCATTGAGTTCGGAGAATTTGTACGATCCTTGGGTGTCTTTCATCCAAATGCACCTGTGGAAGACAAGATCACATGTAAGATTTGTCTCTCTATATGAGATGAAATGAACGGGCATCTTTTAGTACACCCTACCAGATCCAAATTCTCCATGAAATTGAGTTGAATGTTTTGCAGTTGCTTTCAGGTTATATGATCTACGGCAAACAGGTTTTATTGAGCGGGAGGAGGTATGTTCCGCAAGGTCATTAGAAAATTCCTATTCAGAACTGGTTCTGTTCATGAACTGTAGAAATAAAAGTTGTAAATTTGATTTTTTACTGAAGTTTGATTCTGTTATCAAATTACAGTTGAAGGAGATGGTTTTGGCACTTCTCCATGAATCAGATCTTGTACTGTCAGATGATATTATTGAAACAATTGTGGATAAGGTACTGCTTCGCTCTATTATCCAAATTCTTCCACTTGGTTTTGTGTGTATATATAATAATCTGTTTCTAAAATTGAAATTTCAGACGTTCGGTGAGGCAGACACAAATGGTGATGGGAAAATTGATCCAGAAGAATGGAGAGAATTTGTGTCGAAGAATCCATCTCTGATAAAGAACATGACTCTGTCATATCTAAAGTGAGTAGCAAGTCCCTAATGCAGTCTAAACTTAGGAAGAACAACTGGATTGCCTTCTATACTTTGAATTTTTATTAGATACACTTGGTGCATTTGTGCCTAACACGTAACGTACTGACGCTCTGCAAATAAAATGATTTTTCTGGTGGGGCCCAGAGATGGTACGGTGAATGATACTTTAGGTGCACTGGGCGTATATAATGAAACCACCAATGCTTGGTCTTCCTATTTCTTGACTACTGCAAAAGTGACCTAGAGATTTCAAACGTCCAATTAGTTGTATAGTCTTCTTGACTACTGCAAAAGTGACCTGATGAGGTTTTGGATTCCATTTTCTTTCCTGCAGGGACATAACTTTGGCATTCCCCAGCTTTGTACTGAATTCTGAAGCAGAGGACTCTGAAGTGTAGCATCAAAAAATGGCGTTAGATTCAGAAAAGAATCTGCAGTTGCCGTGTTAACTTTGACAGGAATAGTTTTGTATCTGCATAGTATTTATTATAAGTTGTAGGTGTAGAGAGTGAGCCAAGAAAAACAGATTGATGCAACTCCATTACAGCAGCCAAGATTATTATATGGTGTTGATGTTAGTGTCATCACGTTTTGATTTATAACATAGTGTTTGCTACATATATAGTACTAGAAGACTGAAAGAAACTTTCGTTTTGAGAATGTGTAATTGTGTATACATGTATTTAAAGTTGCAGAACTTTCTTATGTTTTGAGTAAACAAATTGTTGGTATTGATTGATTGAGGCATGAAAAAGGAGTTTCATCTTTTTTGGGATACTAAGGCTGCGTTTACGTGCAAGATTTTTCCAGAAAAATCTCCATTTTTGAGAAAAATGAATGTTTTTTGTTTGAAATGAAATGTTTTTTTGTTTGAAAATTAGTGCGAAGGAAACACGTTTTGACATTTAGTACGAAATAAACACGTTTTCTAGTTTTCTGTTTGAAATCCAATTTTTCTAATTTTAGAAAAATAACAATTTTTCAAACGGAAAAATCTCTTAAGTAAACGGCCCTAACTTTTTACAACTAACATTTTTAATGATAAAGGTTTGTCCCTTATTTATTGGGATTTATCATTTCTTTATTTAAATAAATAATTACAAAAAGTATTAAAATTGGTCTAGTGGCGAGAGATAAGAAGACTTTTTTAAGCGGTCGGAAATAATTGAGGTTTATTTCTTTTTAATTAAAATTTATGTTTTGTTTATTTAAATAAAGAACTGCATAAAGCACTAAAATTGGTCTAATGGTGAAGGATTGTGTAGATTTTTAAAAAAAGTGAGAGTCTAAATCGTACTAAGTACACAAACATAAGTAAAAAAATAAGAAGTAAACATATGTAAAAAAAAAAATTCTACTTATAATAAACTAGAAATCGTGTACCCACGTTGCAGGTTTGTTAATTTAAGCTTACTTACTTACTCCCTCCCCCGTGTTCTTTAATACTCCTTCTGTCTTTTAATAACTGACGTTTTTTTACGGATTTTTACTGTTTATAATACTTATCATTTTATTTTTTCTGAAGCATATATTTTGTCCAAATGATAATTTTTTTTTATGCATCAACCCAATTTGATGATGGTGTGGTAATTTGAGTAGAAATTAGAAGGAAAAATGAAACAATGTGGAATAAAATAAGAACAAAGATCATTGTCTTACGTTTTTCTACTATACTAAAACGTCAGTTATTAAAAGACGGAGGGAGTAATTGACTATTTTTTTACGGATTCTTACTGTTCATAATACTTGTCATTTTATCTTTTACGAAGCATATATTTGTGCAAATAACAAAAAAAAATTATGCATCAACCCAATTTGATAATGGTGTGGTAATTTAAGTGGAAATTAGAAAAAAAATGAAACAATGTGGAATAAAATAAGATCAAAGATCATTGTCTTATGTTTTTCTACTATACTAAAACATCAGTTATTAAACGACGGAAGGAATATTACTTAATCCATATAGGTTTATATAATTTATTTAATTTAAATATTAAAACAACAACGAATGACTCACCCAATAAACCATGTATACCCCAATTATTTGGGATGTGAGTAAAGACAAGTATAGGTTATTGTGAAAGATTTGTTTTTTTCCCAATGAGAAGAACCATAATCAAATAAAAACAAACAAAAGTAAAATTAAATTAACTCAACCATCTTACAAACATGAATTTATTAATAGAAAAAAAAAACAAATATATTATTTCATCAAATGTTATATTTATTTATTTTTGTTATTTTAAAATTATTTTTAATGCATTTCATCTCTTTCTTCCTCGTCATTGTCACCTCCTCTTGTTGTTGACGCTATCTCTTCTCCTCCACAACCATCGTTACCTCCCCTTTCTTCACACCCAACACTATATTCATACCTCATCTCTCTTGTTTCTGTAGTTGTTAAAGTTTCTGAAACACCAAAATGCCTATGTTAATATCTTATTGCTCATCTAGAGCTCACATGAATCTGATAGACCGTAGTTTGTTATCATTTTTTTAAGGATACATATTTATTTTGCTTTTATAATTGCTTGTGTTTCATAGCAATAGGATATTGTTTTCTATATCATTAGGGTACCTTTCTTATTTACCTTAGGGTATGTATTACTCGTAATAGTTTTGTCGTTTGTGGTTATTTAATGAAATTCGTCTTTTTTATGGTGGGAGTTTCGTGTAATAGGGATTTTATCCTAGTCTCGTCTCGTGAAATTACCCTCATTCGGGTTTTGATAAGTTTAATTTTGATGTTTCTATTAGCGGTATCTATTAGGGCACTTTTGATTGTGGTCTCCTGCAAGATAGCATTGGGGTGTGGTTAAAGAGACTCGTGGCTTATATATTGGCATGAGATTTAGCTAAAGTTTATAATCATTTATATTATAATGTGTTAATCAGATAGTTGTGAATAAGGGTGTTTATGAACTTAATAGGGATTATACGGTTTTTATCAATTAAAATGATGCGAGAACTAGAGACGTGTATTTAAAATACGGTTTGCTATATGCACAGTAAAATGAATTTTATAGCGAATTTCTTATCTCGTCATACTTGTTCATTTGATATTGATATTCTTGTTCTACAAATTATTCCATCCGAGTTTAAATACTGATTCTTTCATGATGTAATGAGAGTTAGCTACACCAGTTAAAGTTTATTTCCTTGGATTTTAATTTCATTTTTTCCCCCCCAAAATAATGAAATTTGTCTTTCCCGTAAAAAAGGGAAAAAATAAAGTGCAAGTACAAATAAGTCCTTGCGGCAACTATGCTTCTTATGAACTAAACACAAGGATTAAGGATTAAATGATTTACTATTAATTAATTAATTTAGTGGTGAAAGTCCAATTAATGATTGACTAATAGGAGCTTTGCCGTACCCAACAGGAACAACCACTAAACAACATCTAATTTCCAGTTTATAGTTTTGCTTGCGATTTCAATTTCAACGGATTCAGCTTCTAATCCAAGTCCAGAGTCCGAAAACACCTCAGGACAGAGACAAAACAACCGATACCTTATTTACTTTTACTCTCCATTCCCTCCCTCAGTTGATAGATCTCTACCTATCGCTTCTTTTTCTCTTCGCTTATTCTCAGAATCCGATTCCTTCTTGGATTTTCAGATTCTTGATTCTCAATCCGCCAATTCCCTTTTGTCCTGGAATCCACAAACTGTCTCTCTTTTCATGGCTCATCAAATCATTCAACTTTTGAGGTATTGATATCTCTCAATCCGTTTTCTTTTCCCCTTTTTCTCCAAAAGGAAGTAGAAAAACTTTTACTTCAAACTATGTTTTAGTAGTGTGTGACCGGATTCAGTGGATTGTTGCTTTGCAGGTAATTGGGTCCTCTTATAATGGATGCATTCTAATTATTTTTCATTTTGGTCTTTTATTTGCTTTTTTGTTTCTAATTTCCTTTACTTGTTACTCTCATCAAATTATAACAACATTTTATGGTATGCAGCTATCGTTTTGTCTTACTTTCCATTTGTTTCCTGGGAAAATGTAGGGAGAGGATTGAAAGTTTGTTTTTTCTCCTCTTTTTTGGATTGGTGACACTTTTTATGGGATCATCAACTAGGCTAACTAGCTTGGAATTGAGTGTTAGTTAAAAGTCTGCATCTTTATAGTTAGTGGTATCTCAACTCAATTAAAGCTTTAATTTTGTGCAAGTAGATTTATTCTAGTAACTTTTATGTAGAGAGCATAACATTCTTCTTCTTTTTTCTTTTCATGGGTTAGGTTCGTATTCTCTTGCGATTTGATTGAGGGCTGTTAATTCATCTCTAATGCAATCTGTTGATGAGAACGAGAGCAAGAAATTCAAGCGTTCAAGGTCATCCAGTAATAACAATATGCCTGTGACTGACACCAATACCACCACCCCACAAAATCTTGATGACTATATTTTCTTCCCTGTTGAAGAGATTGTGCAGTCCCCATTGCTTGGATATTTCGCACCCAGTTCAATCAGTTTCAGTCCTGATGACTCTTTGATAACTTACTTGTTTTGTACTGATCATAGTTTGAGCCGGAAGGTCTTTTCTTTTGATACCAAGACTGGCAAGCAAGAATTGATTTTTAGTCCCCCAGATGGTGGACTTGATGAAAGCAATATCTCACCAGAGGAGAAATTAAGGAGGGAGAGGTCAAGGGAGCGTGGGTTAGGAGTGACACGGTATGAATGGGTGAAGACAATCTCAAAGAAGAAAACAATTATGGTTCCGTTACCTGCAGGGGTATGTTCACTAGTCACTTGTGTATTATTGTTACTGTATTACTTTCTTATCCTTTCTTTCTTATCTTGAGGCACTCTTTCTGATGTTTTATGTTATATATGGAATTTACAAGTCATTATTTGTGCTAGTTTGAACTGTATTTGATGAGGATAGTGATCAACTGATCATATAAAAAAAATGTTCCGGTTTGAAATCTTGGGGATATAATTGTTTACTTATTCTGGAAGCATTTGTGTATTTTTCATAGTTTTAGAGTCTTTGCTACCACAATTTTCTAAGAGTCCGTTTGGTACTGTGGCCATTAGAAGAGTGATTTGTTCCTTTAATTTCAGGTGGTTCAAACGTTCCACCTATATTTGCATTGTATCCAATCTAGGTAATTGATATTTACACAAACAACCCACTACAACAAACGACTTCCATCTTGAGTTGTGTGCAATTTGTTGACTAATTATAGTCTCTCTTGGTTCTTGATGCTGCAAATTGAAGTCTCTCAATGTTGATGCTGTTATCTGTGCTTTGTTCCAGATTTTTTTCAAGGAACTTGATTCTTCAAAACCAGAGCTCAAGCTTTCTAGCTCATCATGTGCACCAATTATTGATCCACATCTCTCCCCTGATGGTACCATGCTTGCTTATGTCAGGGATTATGAGCTACATGTTCTAAATGTCTTGTTCAATGAATCAAAACAATTAACATACGGTGCCCAGGGAAGTACAGTGGTAAGTTTTGTTTGCTAGCCTCTCTTCAATCTTGGAACTTTATGATTTTATCGATATGGGTTTTTTTTTGTGCTTTTGTTGGAAGGATAGGTCATCCTTGTAAAACATTATTTGATGTTGTGACTGATTTTTGTACCTATATGTTTGTCTCCATACACAACATATTTGGCCTATTTGTCTATCAATACTAATACTTTAGACTCTTTTCTTCATACTTTACCTCTTTAAGATGAATATGATTGGGTTGTATAGTTAACCGAAATGGGTTGCCTTAACCAAGTGTATATACAGGAAAGCCTGAAGGCTGTTCCTATCTCTCTCAACAGAGATGGTCTTCTGTCTTTTCTAGGAGAACTCCAGTTTTAAATTTTTTAAAATAGCAATTGCATAATCTTTTATCAATAAAATTTAAGCCATGACTAAAGTAGAAGTAATATTCTGAGATCTTAGCTAGACAAACCAGGCCCTATGGTAGTGTTAGTTGTTGAGGAGCAGCATGCCCATAGGAATGAAGGATAAATGTAGCTGCGATGAGGATGCTTGAGTGACTTATGGTTAAGGATGTGAGTGTTTGCACCATATCCACCGGAGACCCTTAGCAGTCCCTATTAGAAGTGATGACCAAATTGTGGTTTTGGTCTTTTAGGGGAAAGACAGGAAGTCATAGACCTAGGATTTGTTTTATGGAACTTGTAAATGTAGATTTAAAGACAACTCTTTGGAGTTGGATGCTTTAGTCCATGATTGAGCTGAACGGAGGAGGTGGATCATGTGGCTGACCACTAAGTAGGTGGGCTAAAAGGCTTAGTTGACATCGTCGGTTTTAGTCCCAACTGAAGGGATCTGATGAGTCATCCTTATTCCACAGCTTTATCTAGGGGTTATGCAGCCATGCCTTCATTAGATCACTGCTATTAAGTGTTCTTTTCCCATCACGACCTTTAGATTTTAAGATGTAACAGTAACAGGTTGTTACTTTTGTTGGTGTTGGTTCTCTCTGCATCCACTATATATTGCAGAACAGAAACGGCTAAACGGCTAGGTGGCTGTTCCTTGTTTAGGTCTGGAAGTCTATGCCAAGTCAAGCACTTGAAATCAAATAAGACATTCATAATTTGCTGGAAATATGAAATGCCAACTTATAAAAAATAGGAAATTGCCATTTGATTTTAGCACTTTAAATTTTTATTGTTATTTTGTATAATTATTCTATAGGTGATGTCTTTCTTTAGAAATTCTTCAGTAATGTTTCTTGGTCATGCTTAAAATTTATAGGATGGAATTAGATGGAATTTAAAACCAAGGCCTGCATGTTATTGAGTCTCTGAAACGACACTAGGTTGCTAGTTAAGATTTTGTCCTGTCATGTGATTTTATCAATAAGTTGTGAACTCCTGTTACTTTTGGATTAGGTTTTGGCATTCTATTAATATTCTTTTATTCAACTAGATCATTTTCCTGATATCTGTTTTTCTTTTCTTCTTATCCAGACTCATGGCCTTGCTGAATATATAGCTCAGGTAAAAACATTATCCAAGATCCTTGCTGCTTTTTATCTCCATGCATATAGTTTTTGATTGAAAACGGTTTTGCCTTCAATAAGTGCTGAAGAAATTATTTCCCTTTTCTGTTGAGAAATTGTTTCCATGAGACTGCCAGATCATGTGGTTTTTATATTGAATCAAGCTTTTCCTCAAGGCTTTAACTTTGGTTATTGCAGGAGGAAATGGACCGGAAAAATGGGTTCTGGTGGTCACTAGATAGTAAATTTATTGCTTTCACAGAAGTTGATTCAACTGGTATACCTCTATTTCGAATTATGCACCAAGGTAAAAGCTCTGTTGGCTCCGAGGCACAGGAAGACCATGCATATCCTTTTGCAGGAGCTTCAAACGTTCAAGTTCGCCTTGGGGTAGTTTCTGCTGGTGGTGGTCCAATCAATTGGTTGGATCTTCAATGTGGAGGAACAAAAGAACAGGACAATGAGGATGAGTATTTGGCCAGAGTCAACTGGATGCATGGAAATATTGTTGTTGCTCAGGTTTTAAACCGGTCTCACTCCAGATTAAGGATTCTTAAGTTTGACATTAAGACAGGGCAAAGAAAAGTTATTCTGGTGGAGGAACAAGACACATGGGTTAATTTAGATGATTGCTTCACTCCTCTGGACAAAGGTGTTGATAAATTCTCTGGAGGATTTATTTGGGCAAGTGAAAAAACAGGATTCAGGCATTTGTATCTGCATGATGCAAATGGAACTTGTTTGGGACCCATCACCGAAGGTGATTGGATGGTTGAGCAGATTGCTGGTGTAAATGAGGCCTCGGGTGTAGTTTATTTCACTGCAACACTAGATGGACCTTTGGAGTCAAATCTCTACAGTGCTCAACTATACCCCAATGGTAACCAAACCTTGCAGCAACCTTTGCGATTAACACACGGCAAAGGGAAGCACATCGTTGTACTTGATCACCACATGCAGAACTTTGTTGATATTCACGATTCCCTTGATTCTCCGCCTAGTATAATGTTGTGCTCCTTGCGTGATGGAAGAGTAATTATGCCTATTTATGAGCAGCCAATCACCATTCCTCGATTTAAAAAGCTCGAACTTAAGCCCCCAGAGATGGTTAGTTTACTGGCAGATGACGGGACCACATTATATGGGGGTTTATATAAACCTGATCCAACAAAATTTGGACCACCGCCTTATAAAACCATGATCAGTGTGTATGGTGGCCCCAGTGTACAGTATGTCTGTGACTCTTGGCTAATGACAGTTGACATGAGAGCACAATATCTACGGAGCAAAGGCATCTTGGTATGGAAGGTCAGTATCTTAGTTCTAAACATCCTTTACTTCGTCTGCGTTCTGCTGGTTTAAATTCCTCAATCCTCATCTATCATAATGATTAGTAATCTAAAATGTATTAATTGCTTTCTCATCCCAAACCACACAGATTGTCACGGTTGCCTTTGTAGCTATGTTACCATTGTGTTGCTCGTAGCTCATTACTTTACATGGGTCAATCAATACCTAAAGCTATGGTTATTCCTGAGTAAAGATCTTTACACTTGAGCTTCTAAAAGACTTGGCAATTTGATTTAATCGTACAAATTCACATTTGTAGTCATAGCTATCATGCTATATAATTAACTAGCTTAGCTGATGAATTGTTATAATAGCTTCAGTTCCTGATTACTCCACTCGTTCCAGATGGATAACAGAGGAACTGCTCGTCGCGGGCTAAAATTCGAAGGTTGTCTCAAACACAATGCTGGCCGCATTGACGCTGAGGATCAGCTAACTGGGGCTGAATGGCTCATCAAACAAGGGCTAGCAAAGAGTGGTCACATTGGGTTGTATGGATGGAGCTATGGTGGCTATATGTCAGCTATGACCTTGGCTAGGTTTCCTGATGTCTTTCAATGTGCTGTAGCGGGTGCACCAGTGACGTCATGGGATGGATATGACACTTTTTATACGGAAAAGTACATGGGATTGCCTTCTCAGAATCCCACAGCTTATGAGTATGGCTCAGTGATGCATCACGTGCCGAAGTTAAAAGGGAAGCTGTTGCTGGTTCATGGCATGATTGATGAGAATGTTCATTTCAGACACACTGCAAGGCTCGTTAATGCACTTGTTGCAGCCAGAAAGCCGTACGAGCTCCTGATTTTCCCTGATGAACGCCACATGCCGCGCAGGCACAAGGACCGGGTTTACATGGAGGAGAGGATCTGGGAGTTCATTGACAGGTGTTTGTGAAATTATTCATTTGTTTATATTTATTGGAGGGGAACTTCTTCAGAGATTCCTAGGCGTCATAAAAAACCTGCCTTTCGGTGGGGACGGACTACCCAAAAGATGCCCCCATGTTGTACTACGGTGGATTCTGTCTATCTGCTGATTGTTGCGACAAACCAGCGGAGCTCGACATGCCAGAACAGATGCTTTTCAAGTGCACTAACTACAGTGGCATGAATAACGACATGAAACCGGTTTATAGAGATGCATAATGTTCTTGTTCTTGTTCTTGTTTCATTGCATTGTTTTTTCCCTTTTCTGAAGAACTACAATAGCTATTTGTTAAGAATAAGTTCAATGAGATGATCCTATAAGAATGACCATGCAAAATTGTTCTTTGCAATAGATTTTGTTATTATTATTATTAAGAGTTGTGTGCTATAACTTTAGTACTATAATAGATACATAGTTTAGCAGTATAAAAAAATACAGCATAAATTGAAAATACCTTAATTGCTATGATTATGTAAATTTTACTGGTGGGCGGCTATT
>NBIL01129846.1:0-11353 GCA_002752925.1 Viola pubescens var. scabriuscula | reverse complement strand
AGCACAGGAATGTTAATTGCAACTTTTCTAAGTGTGTCTAGAAACTCTTTTTCATCTTTTTCTCTCTTCTCCTTCATTTTTGAAAGTAGAACTAGTGGGGGTGCCTCATTCTCTTTTGCGATCAACTTCACGGCTTCTTCTGCTCTTCTGATCTTCCTCTCATCACTTTTCTCTTTCTATTTTTTCTTGATGCCTTTCCCTGTTGGAAAGGTAGGTTCTTCTATTGCCAAGATTTCCTCAGCTTCTTCTAATTCTTCTGCTTCCTCTTCCTCAATTTGTTCTGGAGATTTGTAGGTGCGCTTCCTATCAAACTCCATTATTTCTTGCCAATCCTTATGTCTGGGTCTTTTCTTTTCTTTCTTTGGGGCTATCGTTTCCTCTTCATTTGGTAAATATTTATCACTCATCGAGTACACTACACTCACGTCCTGCACTTGCTTATGTCTATCTTCCAGGATCAATTTGAGTTGTTCGTGGATGGCAGTCATCGTTCCTTCCTGCTGAGCAAGCCTTCTATATAGTTCATTTTCGCGTGAAGGACCGACAATCTGCAATAATTGAGATGGTGCAAGTGGTGAGGGAGGCGGGTCATTCTGACTTCGTGTGAAAAAAGGTGTATTGGTCATGGCTGATTCCATGGATGGTATTTAATTGCACAATGTTTTGTTCCATCATCGTTGGTTCCAACGCGGAGTGAAAGTTGTCAGCTTGACCAAAGGTACCTGCAGAAAGATTTTAAATAAAGTTAGCTATACTTGCCACTTGCAGTCCCATGATAATAGATTTTTCTGAAGAAATGGAGTTAGAATGCTTTGAGGAGCAATTTTCGGCCATGGCCTGGAATAGTTGTTTTGCTCGAAGGGGGGTAACATCTAGCAATGCTCCTCTCGCTATTGTATCGACCTTCTCTTTATCTTCCTCACGTATTCCATCATAGAAATCCTGAATCAAATTCTCGTCAGAAACTCTATGATTTGGGCAGTTTTCTTAGAGTTTCTTGAACCTTTGGAAATATTTTCCGAAGCTCTCAGAATCTTCTTGTTGGATCCCTACAAGATTCTTCCTAGTAGTCCCTACTTTCCTTGAATTCCACTACTTCCTCAAAAAAGTGGTGGACATCTCTGTCCAAGTGGTGATAGAATGATGATGTAGGCCGTAATACCAACATTTCGCTGACTCTTCCAAAGATCATTGGAAAGCCCTTAACTTTGCTCTCTCAAGAGAGACGTCCTGAGGTTTGTGAGCTTCACATTCCTCGTGGAAATCCCTCAAATGAATGTAAGGATTTTCATCAGAGTGACTGTAAAACTTCTTAATGTTTTGGATGACATCGAGCCGAATGGTCCAGTCATGATCTACCGGTGGTAGGTTAAGATAAGAGCAAGTAGTTGGCTCCATCCCTTGATTTAGCTCTTTGACAGTCAGCTCCGGTTGCGGTTGATTTTCCATATCTGAAACAATAAAATAAAACACAAAATAACAAGAAATTATAAAGATTAGAAACCGATGTTTCCCCGGCAACGACGCCAAAATTTGACTGATCGCTTTGTCAAGGCTCTGTCAAATATAAAATTTATTACAATTCACTACTAGAAATAAATAAATGTAGCTAGTGGTAAAAGGTTCGATCCACGGGGAAGGAATGGTACTAATCTGCACAATAACTTAAAATTGGTTAGACTAATATTTAAATATTCAGGGGGGAGTTCCCAAGGGGGGTTTGTTTGGAAAACGGAACATAGAAAGATAAAGAAAACGGTAAATTGGCCTTGGTCAAGAACGAAAGTATTCTTGATCAAGGCGGAGAATTAATTGATTGGTAGAACAGTTATGAGATAGATTCCTGGTAGAGGCTTGGCAGCTAAGAGTTATGAGATACAATCATTGACGTAGAAATTTTCGTCTTTAAACTACAGAGTTGCTATAGAGTCAAGAGACCTCTTGACTCCTATCTTCCCTCCTTTGTCAACATCACCCCACGGCCATATAAGCATAGGAATGGTGATGCCTTACCAGTCCAGCACCTTGCTGGCTAAAGGGTTTACGGGACTGGCAGATAGGCGAATAGGGGAAGACAACTCCAGACTAGTTTCCACGGGCGTCAGTCGGGTCTGGTTCTGATTGACCTTTTTCCCTGCCATTCACAATCGCTTGCAATTGCATAGGAGTATACTTCAATCCCCTTGGCCGATAATCCACAACCAAGGGAAATGACAGTAGTAAAAATCGTACAATTCTAGATTGGCCAAATCTGAAACTAAACAGAAAATACTTTAGGATGAAGTACGAAATCAATCAAATGCAGATTTAAAGATTATTAAAATCGGTTTGGCCTCATGTAAAACTCAAAACTCAAGCTTAAACGCCTCTACCAAGAATGAGAAAACTTAGCCACTCATACACATAATAGAAAACAAAATGATTTTTTTATTGAAATGATAAAAAATCCTCCGTCACCAGAGGAGCAAAGTACGTAAAAATTAAAGAACGAAAGAGAACTAAAAAGAATCCAGAAGATAGCTGATCCCCAAAATGAAACCCTATGAAGAGTTTAAATAGTCCTCCCTTCCTAGAATTTAGCTGAGGTGATCTTCGGATTTAAAGCTAAAAGATTGTATCTTAAAGTGTATCAAAAACTCTCTTCCTCACAAAATAATATAAGGAAACAAATCAGTGGGACATGTCTCAATCAGCTCGTAATCAACGCTTCATCGTTAAGGCAGGATCGAATCAGCTGCGGGCACCTCGATCCGCAATCTACTCCTTGAGTTTCTCCATCGATGAAGGATTGGTCAAGACAAGATTTGTCTTGATCAAGAGAGGTCAGTCTGCGTCCTTGGTCAAGATCAGGTTCTTTCTCGTACTTCAAGTTGACTTGGTCCATAAATGCTCTTCTCCTGTCCTCTTTCGCTCCTTTCTGCTCCATATCCTTCTCAAGGTGTTTCCTGCAATAATTAGAGAATATTTATTGGAAGCAGTAGATTATCATACAAAAAATACAAGAAAACCGGTGGTAAAACCACTACTATTTAAGCTCAATCATTCATCATCTGCCAATTTGGAATACCAAGAATCCTAATAACTGACAATAAGACTCAATTTGACAGTACAAAATTTTGACAATTTTACACTAATTTGGGAATCGAGCAACGCTTTAGTTCTGTCAGTCATCCTCAAACCAACGGGTTAGCCGAAGCAACAAATTGCATCCTCCACGCTTTACATACCAAATGGAAGGACTAGGAGAACGGTGGGCAGAGGAAATTCCAGGCATCTTGTGGGCTTACAGAACAACGCATAACATTGTCATTGGCAAAACTCCATTTAGTCTGACTTACAGCGCTGAGGTTGTTATTCATGTAGAGATTGGGCTACCTAACTACTGCACCAACATATACAATCCCGACAAAAATGATGAGGGGCTGCGTCTTTCTCTCATTGAGTTGGAGAAAAAGTGAGATACTGCAGCTATTCATCTAGTGACACATTAACAAGTCATGTGTCGTTATTACAACAAGCGTGTGTAAGCAAGGGACTTTCAAGAAGATGACTTGGTTCTAAAGAGTGTGGAAACCATAGGAAAGAAAGATAAGGGAAAAGTTATGGCCAAATGGGATGGCCCATACCAAATAACCAAGGTGTTGGGGAATGGCGCTTGTCATCTTGTGACCCTTGATGGAAAACAAGTGATGCATTCATAGAATGGTATGCATCTCAAGCAGTACCAGGTTTGACACGTCATGCGACTTTTAGTAGCTTTTATTTGCTTTCCCTAAACGAGCATCATTTGCGATAGCCCTATGTGTTTTAATTCCCTAACCGAGCATCCTACGCGATGAGTCTCCTTGTTTGTTTTCCCTAAAGCGGCGATCACTCCCACTGTAATGAAATTTTTATTTTCCAAACCTATTATTTCCCTATGTGATCATACAAATGCTACATGGTTTAGGTGAATATCTTAATCCATGGCATTTCGTAGGTTACGTAAGCGTTACATCAAATAGATTGTTCCTCATCCTTCGCAACATACATTGAGCTCAAGAACATGCTACGCTCCTTTCTTGTGCTCGAGAAAGATTCTCGCACAATCAATATTTACGGCGGCTGACTATTTAACTATCTTTCATACGCAATAATCTTGCGTCATAATCGTGTCAGACTTACTTGTCTATACGCTCAATCAAGTTCTTTCGACAATTTGATTCACATTTGATGATTAAAACTACATACAAGGGAGTGTAAGTAGCAATTTGGGTTTGTGTCATACTTCATGATTTTTGGTTACACATTTCGCATAGAAAAAACATATTTTCTTCCCCACACAAATAAATTCTCCAACGTCAAATTAAATTAATCCAAACAATTTAAATAATAATTCCATAAAAAAAATCTAACAAAATAATTACAGATAATGATAGGCTCTTTAGCCTTCTTTGGTTGTGGTATTGTACATTGTAGGTTCGCTCAACTCCACCTCACCGAGATCCGTACCAGAATTAGCTGTATCGCCCATCTCACTAACCAACGATTTTGCAATGCTTGGCTCCTGCGTCAATGTATCCATGGGCTTTGACTCCTCATCATTACTTCGGCCAAATAGTCTTTGTTCGGATATAACACCTTCTGTTTCTCGACTAGCACACATTATGTCTCTTTCACTGGAAAATATGGTTGATATTCACGCAGAAACTCAAGAACTCCAACCCAACAATATTCATAGCTACTTGCGCAACCTCACTTATTTCCTTCGTGATTTCCGCGAATCCCTTGTACGTTACGACACCTTCATCAAAGCCTTTCTTCTAACCATTATAGAATCCTTGCTCATGATGTGTCTTCTCAGCATCGGCCATCAACTTGCCGAAATTCAGAAGTTTCTCCTTTGCAATCCTTAAGCTCTCTTCAATCTTCCGCAAGTTCTCTTCCTACTCATCATTTATTTTTTAAGCCTCGACAAGACCATTAGACAACTTTGCAATTGTAGATGCGGCCACTTTCTTCTCCTTTACCAGTTCTTGTTTCAAATTGGACACTTCCTGCACATTCTTGTCTAGTTACTTCACCACCTCGAATAAGGATTGTGTGACCTATGGACAATAGTTCCAGACATAAATAAATAATTACTGTGAACAAGCAAGGGACTTAAAGTGTTAATGTGGCGCACATACCTCCAAGCTTTTGTTGATGCATTTTTTCACCTGTACATCAGTAGTGTCATTCTTCAGTTATTCAACGTCAAAAGGGATGACGGGTTGGCTAACAGCTCGATCCTTACCTCCACCATTAACAAGTATTAATGACCTCGATTCTACGTCGACAGGTGATTTTTTTCCCTTCACGGAAGTTGCAGATTCTTGTAAATTATTAAAAAGTTTTTTGAAGCGTTTGGGACCACGATCATCCACCTCCGAATCACCACTTCTCTTGGATGCAGCAAGCAAGCAAAATACCAAGGGACCAATAACTCTAATACCAACTCTTTCCTGAAACCCGGACTAAGAGTTACCTTTCATCCGTGAGTTAGTTACCAAGGAAGTCAGATACAAACTACCCTCTTACTAGAACCCGGAACTGTCGAAAACAAATCTTACCCTTTTCACGAAATAAATATCTTAATAAGTCAATCACAAGAAATATTCAACGATATTTGCAATATACACCTACCATCGTCAATACAAAAATCATTAGAGGGTGAGAAAATCAAGCGAAGTTCTGCCTCGAGAGGATGATGTGATACGCTAATTGGGGTATGATTGCTTATCTAATTTTGTATCTCTCTTTCAGCATCATTTAGGGTTGGTGTTGAATTAAATAATGGCACCTGCGGCTCATGCCAATTACGTGGAGTGGACCACTTACCGATTTTTGGTCGAATGAATAGGAATTGTTCTTTGCAAAAAAATTCACAAGGCGGAAGCTTGGTCATTAAAATTGGTTCTCCTTCACGGTGGAAAAATGGTAAATCAATTTATCGGTTGTTCTCATCAACTTCACGAATCGAAGGAAAATTTTCATTAGTAGGGAAACTCTTGCATATTTACACGCGCATATAAATCTGATGAGGAAACTCCAACCATGTGGAGTCAATTGACTTGGACATAGTTGGTATTCTCGGAAGAGCTGAATAATATGGATGGAACAACACTCGCATTCCATGTCTTAGCTGCTCAACGAAATTGTTAGATAGCCAACTAGCGAACATGGCGCATATTCACCCATTCGCGGAACAAGGCAGTCATACTTTTCCATGAGATAGTATTGGCTCACCACTTTCTTCATCATCGTGGGGTAAAAGGACAATTCAAAATATGAAAAACAAAAGTTATCTTCCGGCTCTGTATGATTATATGCGTTCACTTCAATAGTCGCATAACTCGACCACAATTCTCCAAGACTTTCCATCATTTGGAGGACCCATCATGGTCTCCTTTTTAATTAGTTCTGCGAATTTTATGAATCCATTAGACACGGCATCTCTATTTGGATCTGGTGCGCAAGATTTTCATGCCGGCATGACATCAACACTAAATTCCATTAAATCTTTGTCACTATTTGTATCTAGTGTATCTCTGTATTGCTTAAACATATTGTTATTCACAAGATATGGACTAAAATAAAAACATGTACCTTTTGGGGTGGCAGAACTACATTTTTTGTTCTCTGCAGGTCGATCATTCTTTCTCTTTTGTCCCTCAATTCCACAGCTTATGCGTCATCTTGTTTGGAATGGTACGCTTTTTTCATCTCTCGTCGTGGCTCCTCACTCTTTCGCCCGTCATACTACGATTTTCGGGCACTCCCTTGGCTACTTTCACCATCACGACCGCTCCCGGTTTTTCGCCCATCACCTTGGCAGATAGCAACTTCGACAGCCTTTTGTTCCTTTGACTCTCTTGACATCCTCATACCCTCACGACTATAGGATGGACGTGTAGGGATTATGTTTTGCACGTCCCTAGACGATAGACCCTCACGGTGGTTTCTCATGCCTCGATTGTCTGTTTCTTTTCTTCTGCGAAAATGCTGGCTACTAGCTGGAAGACCGCACACAAGTTTTACGGATGCACTAGAAGACTCTACCCAAGCCAAAGGTAAAGGCTTTGTACGAGCAATTTTATATTCGTCAGATGGGATCAAGCCGATCGAGAGTCAAACGACATAAATAAATTTTAGTAAGACGATAGAAAAAAAAAATAACAGATAAGAGAAGAAGAGAATGATGTTGGAGGCGGTTGAATACCAATATGGCTACGTTGCGCGCACACACACTCTCTCACACACACACGTGCATATATATATATATATATATATATACAAAGAAGACAAAGTAGGGTTTTAATTATGGTAGTTTATCATTCGTACTAAGAGATAAATTTCCTACTTCAATTGTAATTGCACTCTTGGAAATTTCTGCAATTTTGGCTTGCAATTGGACATTGGAAACTCCCACAATTTTGGCTTCTTTCTTTCCTTGGATCTGAGACATTAGGCTACAGCTTGGTTGGATTTTAATTAATTGGACTCCTTGATCCATTTAATTAATTAAGGGCTCAATCATAGGATACGTGACATAGTTTATGGTGGTAATTAATTTATTGGTTGATCTATTGAATTAATTACTGGATATAATTTCTCTCCCAAAAAAATTCTTCTACTTGTTGCTACGGTAGAAAGTTTTTCGATGGGTTTGATCTCGGTCGGGGGGAGTAATGTTAGGGCTCCCTCTATAACCCTGTATTAATTTCGTGTAACTCCCATATTTAATTCCTAAGACAGGCCCCCTAAAATTTTGTACATTGTATCTTTCAGCTCTTATAAAAAGGTTGCTTGTAATTTAGACTAGATCAAGAAAATACAATATTTTCTCTCACCTCTACTATCAAACTATTTCTATACACTAACAAGTTCATATAATTGTAGTGAATTAAATCATGCGGCTGAACCCTTAAAAGTTAAAAAAGAAAAAAATATTTACACAAATAATATAAAAGGAGAATGTTCGCCTAAAGATATAGGCGGATTTTATTTACGCCTCTATCATTCTCACTCTATTTTCCATATAGCCGAAAGTGTTTATTTGCCCCTTCAAAAGCGTAGTCCTAGGTCATATTTGGTGTAGTGACCTCTGCCTATTAGAAATTATAGGGTGATCTATTCCTGAAGTTAGAAAAGCGGTTTTGGTGGGGAAAGTGAGAATTGGCGATTATCAACCATTGTAGGTAGTTTTAGGTAAAGTGAGTGAGTATTTAAGTGTTGTGAGAACATAGATGATCTACGAAGTTTATTGTTCTCAAGAAGTTTGAGATTATATTCAAATTTATGAGTACACTTAATTTTGTTGACATCCTCACTGCTTTCAAGTGTATGGAAGTTTATCTCGGTCATTCTTTACAAGAAGATCTTTACTCTCTCTTTTTTTAATAATCCATGTCACTTTTATTAGGTAAAGGAATAAGAGTTCCTTAGTACAGAGTCACAATCCAAAAAGGATTATTTTATGTCAAAATCAAAGACAACAACAATAAACAACCGACACCAGAATCGCAAGGATTACAAATAGTAAAAGAAAATCACGGATCAGTTATACCCAAACTAAAAAAATCCATTAATTTATTTGACCCTTGTTTGGCAAGAGCATCTGCCATGAAATTTACTTCTTTGATATACCTTGATCTACTTGAGTGTGTTGTATAACGCATCAACTCTTCTAAACTTTTACACGAACTTCCAAAATATGTTGTTCTTATTGTTGATCCATGTGACTATATTTAAGAAGTCTGATTAAATAATCACCAAGCATCTTTCAACTCCAAGTTGTCCGTTGTGACTTCTAGAGGTCACCGGATTGCAATTAGTTTAGTTAGGTTCGACTTCATCTCCCAACATAAGTCGAAAGAAAGCATATCACCACACCCATATCATTTCTCAAGACACTTCTTATTCTTGTCAATCCTGGTTTGCCTAAAGATGAACCGTTTGTGTTCCACTTTAACCAATCTGGTTGGGGAGGCTTTCATTGAAAATTAGGTCTAACCTTAATAACATTTGACCACTATTTTTGATTTCCACCACTCGAAATCCAACAAAGAAAATTCATTTATAACCAATATCAATTTATGTCAACCAATAACCACAAATCTCCTTAAAGTTCAGTCATCATTATCAATCAAAGTCTTACACTCAAAATCAAACCTTAAATTTTTTTTGAATTCTCCGAGATCTTTATCATTATAGTACTTGTAAATGATGGGATTTCAAGCCTCATCCACTTGATTCTAATTTGTTAATTCATACACTTTCATGTAGAGGCTTTGAAACTTTACTTTCATCCTCAACACATTCTCCCATGTTGACAATTCGAAGCAGAACCATTTCTTAATTGAGCAGTAAAATGGTTGTTCTCTATTGAGTGTCGCAATCCTAGCTTCTCGATATATATTTACGTTCTTGAGTTTGACAAGATTCTCTATCCTCTATAAAAGTTGATGAAACCACTAGCAAAAAATACCAAAGTAAAAACTATTCTTGTCCAATTCAACCCATAATATATGTGTAACATGCAACCATTCACCAAAAAAATACCCTCATCGGCTGCGAGTGGCTCTGCATCTTGTTCAAGGCAAAGATATTGATTCTAGCTTCTTGTGTGCACCAGGAGATAACTATTGGTTTAATGTTGAGCTTACATCTTTAATGTTGAAGCTTCTTAATCTTCCTTCATTAGAGAATTTGTTGTTTAAACAGATGATCGATTTAATAAATTAAGGAATAAGGAGTTTACGCTGGTATAATTTTATTTGAGAGTGTGAGTTTCAGTAATTAGTAAATAAATAGATTAGGCATGTATAGTTTTCGTGCCACCTTCATGTAACCCTTTCATCGATTTTCATCGTAGTATTAATCTACATGTATAATATGTGGTCCTTTAAGGAATATTCTCGTAATATATCACATAACTTCATCTTTTCACATAATCCTCGTTAAAAAGTAACATATCATATAAGTATCTTTTTCAAATTCTTCTACATGACATAACTCAATACAATAGCATAATCTAGCAACTTTATCAAAATAGTCATCAAAGCATAGTACTTTTATAGAACTAAAAATAAATTGTCACACTATCCTTCACTATAAGCTCGACCATCGTTTATATATACCTTTCATTTAAGTATCTTATTAGCAAAGACCACCAAATAAATATTCTTCCAACTTCTCCATTTGTTCCTCTTCTATCGAGTCTTTTAGAGTTTCAATTCTATTTTTGACTTGAAATCTCTAAATTCTAAGATTTCCAACACAAATAATTCTCCGAAATTGAACCACCACACTTGTACATCACCTTTGAACAAAAGACATGCTCAAAGTTGAGCTTGATTAGATTAGTTTAAATGGATTTTCTAAACTCTTTTTCTTTTATTTGTTCCCTCTCAACCATTTTTTCTGCAAAACTACTCCCAAATTTTAAGAGAAGGACAGTAGCAAATAGTTTTTATTGGTCTAAATTTTAGTCAACAGTCAAGTTAGTTCCTAAAATTCTATTACCCATGTGATGTAGTTCTTCAACTATTTAGTATTCAGGTTTAATCTTTCCCTTCAATAAGTCTAATGTCTCTCTTATTTACAATTGCATCTCTAATTATTACAACTATAATAATGGAAGATATTGGGTCACAAGTGGAGGTCAAGGAGGAAGCACAAGTGGGTAGTCCGAGAGTAACACTTGTTTTAAGGTTCTTTAACTAATACTCATGATTTCTTTCCAAAATTGTGTCCATCTTTAGGTTTGTTTGGTTCTCGAGGCATGGAGAAAGTAGATAGGAATGTTAGCAGTGTTTTAAAAACCGACCCGGAGTGACCCATTGGACCGTTTTGAACCGGGTTCAACCGGGGTTCGACCGGATTGACTCATTTGACCATTTTGAACCGTTCACACATCGAACCGTTCAATCTTAGATAATTGAACCGGATTGAACCGGTCTGTTTTTAAATTCTGATGGGCCGGCCCATCAAATTTTCCATATTCTTATAAAAAAAACCAAAACCAAAACGGCATCGTTTTGGATGAGAGGCATTGAACCAACCGGTTTGATAACGGGTCAGCCGGGTCACTAGTTTTTTCTGGTCAAAGTGCAATTCCGGTCAGATAGCTGAACCGAACTGAAATCCTCCTTAGATCACCAGTTCATCGGTCCGACCGTCGGATCGGTTCGGTTTTTAAAACACTGAATGTTAGATTAATAACATTATTACCTTTGACATGTATCGTGAATGTTATTCCACGAATGTCAAATTCCTAGACTCTAAATTTTATAATGAAAAAGAAGAGTGATTCCTTCCACACACAAAAAAA
>NBIL01129842.1:2607-19127 GCA_002752925.1 Viola pubescens var. scabriuscula | reverse complement strand
TTTTACTTTATAGGATTTCTGCTAAAAAAAAAAATAACCTTGTAGGATCTACATCATTGCATATCAGCATTTTTTTTTAAATTTATCTGGTTAAATAAATTATTAAATAATTATACTTAGTAACTTAGTACTATATATTAAAAAAAATCACTCTTCATCTTCTCTTGCGTCTTGTTAATCCCAGCTACATACCGGTTTTGGATTTCTTAAAATACTTTTATTTTTTATTTTTTATTTAATCAATATTCCCTTTTTAAAAAAATAAAAAAAATTGACATGACATATATTTTTCATCCCATGTGGCGTAACTCGATCAATTCGATCATGTACTCACAAACTTTTTTTTATTATTAAACTCTTTGACAACCTAAAAAAAAAAACAACCATAATTTGCTAAATAATTTAAGGGTTTTGTTTTGAGAAAAAAAAATTAAATACTATATTTTGGATTCCCAAATATAAAATAGTCATTTTTTTTTCTTGAAAATTTTCAAGTACAAAACAAACATAATAATAATGTTTCTTTCCCGGAAATCTTAAATCCCAACTAAATACAAAAAACTAACATTCTCTTCGATCACTCTCGCGAGGGAGTGAATTCTAAAAAAAAAAGTAACATTCCGCGAACCAAACGTTATCTAAGTGTTGTAGATAAGTTTTTTAATTATAAGTTAGGTATAGATTTAGCTTGATAATTAGCTTGCCATTACTATCACATATTCTCTCTCTATTTTTTTATTTTCTTTATATCCTATGTAGCTAGAACTTTATTCCACACATTCCCCTTTAAAATCCAAAGCGCTCCTCTCTGGAAAAAGTATATGCTTGCACTACTGCATAACTTTTCCTGGAAAAAAGTGACATGTAATGGAGCACTACTTTTTGCTACTTTAATATTTTCATAATTACTCTTGCAGTCTTACTCTTTTTGTTCTAGTAATAGTAAAATTATTCCTTACATGGAACTTTATGATGTGGAAATATGGTCGATAAAACAGTGAATACACCTAAACTTACTTGTTAAATTGAAAATAAAAAGATCAAACTAATACTCCCTCTATTTCTTAAATAGCTAATGTTTTTTTACGGAATGTTACTGTTTATAATATTTGTCAATTTTTTTTTTAAGGATATATTTTATGCAAATGACAAATATTTTTTTACGCATGGTGTGGTAATTTAAGTAAAAATTAAGAGTAAAAATGAAACAATGTGGAACAAAATAAGATCAAAGATCATTGCCTTACGCTTTTCTACTATATTAAAACGTTAATTAATTGAAGACGGAGAGAGTATAAATTAACGAGTACCTCGTATCAAATTACTATAAACTAACGAGTATAAAATTATTTTAGCTCACAAGTTGTAATTAAGAGATTATGACTACAAACCAATATGATACTTAGTTGATAGATACTGCTGCTTCACCAACAAAGAAGAATTTGGCATTTGGGTGCAAAAGATGCGGTGATAAAAATGATATCAAAACAAAACAAGCAGGAAAGGAAAGTAAAGAAACCAGTTTTTTACAAGAGGACAAAACGACCTATAAATGCACCGTCATTCGGTGCATCCAGTAACACACATGATTATGATACACGATACAATGAGCCAATTTGCACACGTGTCGGAGGTGTGTCGGGTCTGTTGTGGACCGCAACTTAGGTCAAAATGACAAATTCGTCGTCGTTCGCCGTCTCTGGTGGCGGGTAGCCCCTTCTCGATCGCCCTGCATTGGATCCTTTTTCTCTTCTTTTTTTGGAATTTCTCTCCTAAACATTGGATCCTTTTCCCATGTCTGTATTGTACCGTCTTGCTAACAAAATTGTGGAATTTATTAAAAAAATGTTTATTGGTTTCATGAATCCTGTTAGTTCTTCTTCTTTATTTTATTTTTCTCTCGTTTTATATGATCTTAATTTAATCCGTTATTCAAGAACTTTCGAAATGATCAATAAATTTGAATCATTTTTTAAATTGTCTTAATTGATCTAAAGTTCGCGTTTGAATGAGACAATTTTTCTGTCCGAAAAAAATTTAGAAGATATTTGAGGAGAATGAAATTTGATTATACTCCCTCTGGTCTCGATTAATTGTCCATTTTGCTACAGTAACATTCAGTAAAGTAAATACTAAAAAATCAAGTAACATTCCGTAGGAAGTGGACGTTTAATTGAAACCGGAGAGAGTGTAATACTTTGCTGTTTAATGCTAACATTTTCACCCGATTGTCGTCCGAGTCTTTAACCAAGACACTAAACTTTGACCAGAGTTTTATAGTACAAGATTTCTTTTCCTTCCCCCCCCATAAAACCAATTAAAAGTTAAACAAAAAGGAAAATATAAATAAAAGAATGAAACAGGCATATTGTCAGGGTCGGAGTCAGGAACTGAAAGCCAATGTAGCAAAGGGTCACCATAAAAAGGATGAAAAAAGACCTGCATTGTACTGTTCTCTTTTTCCATCACATTTTTCTGAACGTGTCTCCTTCATTTTTCATTTTATTTAGGAAAAATAAAATAAAATAAAATAAAAACAAAAACATATTTTGTACACGAGGTCAATAAAAACAAAAGAATTGGCCCATTATTCTAAATTAACTGCTTTGTTTTTGCAAGGGGACAATCAAATCTTTATGCTAAGATGTGGACAAATTCTTCTTTCTACTCATACTCACGAAACAAAACTATTCCCTTCATCTAGTCATGACCTGCATTTTCTCAAATTAAGCACACAAAAAACCTAAGATATGGGATGGGTTGCTTAGATTCTGCTTGCCTCTTTGTTTCAACACCATATGATAAATCCACAGTATTTCTTTTTATTAGGCGGGGTGAGACTCGAACTTGAATTCTAGACACTATTATTATTAATAAAATAATCAATGAGCTACATATCAATCGACTAATTATTACTTACATACAGAGATAAATAAAAACGCATTCGATTTTACTCACAGCTTTTGAATACATTAGTTCCTTAATTTGGTAGTGCAGTCTCTATTAACCAAAAGGTTGAATCTCGTCACCGTTTATATTTAGTTAAATTAATTTAGTATAAAAAATGATGGGTCTAAACAACAATTTTCAAACGCAAAATACACGTCATTCATAAATTATTAGTTTTGAATGTAGTAGTTCTTATCATTCATATAAGAACTAAAAAATAAGCTTTTAGTTTGGTGCAATTTAATTGATTTGACAAAAAATGAAGTTATGGGGACAATAATTGGGTTTTGTCGCTGACCGTACTTTTTTGATGGAATTGGGAATGTTTCTCTATACTGCATGAGATCACACCAAGAGCATCCTGTCCTGCTTCACCGTCACGCAAATGTACCTATGTATCTCTTTATTCCATTCCAAAGTGAATTATTTAATTATTGACCAAAAAAAGTGAATTATTTAATTTAATTTCAGTAATTAATTTGTTAATTTATCCGTTTCTTGAGTAATTAACAAATAACAAGATTGTTTAATTAACTTAGCGTTCTAAAGCTTATAAAGTTGTAGTTAAATTATTTAGTATATGTTATTTTTATGATGTTCGTAAATTCGATCCTTATTTTAATGAGAATCAATAATATATAATATTGGTTTCACACCGCATCTCCTTTTCTGGTTGGGAATTCTGCACGTATCTAATCCACATTATGAAGGAGACGGCTGCTTACTAAAAAGATAGAACAATGAATTGGCGCACTAAACAAGAAACCAATTATTGAGACTCATTTGGGATATAAAATTGTCACAAAGTTCATACCTTTAACCTTTTTTTGTAAAATACTACTACTCTATATTCCTACTTATCTACCCAAAAAGAGAGAAAAAAAAGGAAAAAAATTGCACAACTACTTTTGTCCGAGTGTATATCCAACCGGGCTGAAGCCCATTTTAGGTTTGCAAACGAGGGCCGAAGCTGTAGAAGGAAAGCCCAAAAACTATTAGGCCCAGCCACTTTTTGTACTTTGTTCAGGTCGTGTCAAGAGAGTAGTTGACCCCTTCCTATATTGGTTTCGGGTACAAGTACCATTTTGATTAAGGTCGCTCGAGTTTTTCCCGGGAGTATGACATGGGTTACTTGAGCGTCGTAGTGCCCGGTCCTTGAACGTTGGCTCGAGGGAGATGTGAAATGTGTAGAGATATCAGAAAGAACAACGACAACGAAAGCATTCTGTTAGGCTGATACCGACACTACACCGAGAGACAAATGCTAGGGGTTACTCTTCTTGCTCATCAACCTCATTACGTTTTTCTTCTTGGTTGATGGTGAATGTATGCTTGACCTTGTTCTTCAGAGTGGAGCACCAAAGATGCGTTGTTCCAAACAACCTGCCATTAGCATAAAACTCAAAAATATTGGGCCGCCCTAGTAGCCTAATTACTAATGGGTCGAGTCTAATTTCATGTCATAAGTGGCTGAAAGAAAAGTGTCCTTACCAGAAAACGCTTGATCCAGGCTATTTTTCATATGGGCATAACTTTGCAATAGTCCTAAAAAGAGGCCTGCCGACATTGGTTAGCCTGGCCCATTGAAAATAAAATAAGAACTAGCCTGGCCAGGCCCTTTTTAAGTTTTAGCACGTCACATGGACTTGAACTTGAATTGAATCTACAGCCTCTTAATTTTTATCTTATGACTTAATTTTTTTATTTTCCTTAGCCAGCTAGTATCGTCGGTAAACTAGTCCCTGGTTTTATTTTATTTTATTAATTAGATAATGATATATCAGAAAAATGAACTTAAAATATCAAAACACATAAATAAAAGATAAAATATATTCAAATGAGTAAATTTAAAAGATTGATGGTTCAATTTAACCGTAAAAAACCTAATCAATCACTGCCATTCAACTATGATACAAGCTACAACAGTACAAGTACTAGACAACAGTATACTGAATTACTCTCACCAAAAATTGTGCGGAATTGAAGTGGTTACAAACTTTCAATTAGTTGTAGCATAATTATTGATGCAACTATATTATAATGCTAGAAAAAACACTACTCTTTTTATTTTATTTTTTGGCTTGTATCGACGAATATAGGTGGCGTCCCATCAGATTTCAAAAAAGTTACGAAAAGGAAACATAAGTCTAATTCTAATGCCCGGTAGTGGTAGTGGTAGTGGTTATATTGTTGTAGCTAGAGTCTATAGGGTCATGTTTGGTTAAAAACACTAGAGGACATGCATTATTCCTTTGGTACAAAGACGAAACAAATCGTCAAAGAGAAGAAACACGTTACAATATTACATCTACCAAACAAACTTTTCCCCTTAAAACATGAAGTTCATTTGGCATTAAAGAATACTATAGTCTATATATAGTCAGGATTTGTTAAGGAACTCTTTTCAAAGTTGGTTACGATCGTTCCTGAAATAAAATTTCATAACAAAAATAATTGGAATTATTTTAGGGTTTTTTTTCTACAAGTATTTTAGTTTATAACTAGAGCAAGTTTTGCAAAAATATCAAAATCATCGGAGTGTTGCCTTTTGTTTCTTGAATTGCATCGCTAAACTCAAGGTCACAACAGTTTTTCAAAATCAAACACCATTTCGCGTCGAGGAATTCCATATATACTCTCACTTTTTTAAATAAGAATTCATTGCTTTAATCATAATCACGTGTTGTAAATATAATTAATGAACCGATCAGATGCAAATAATATTAGTACTTAAAAATACATTTGCCCTAAAAAAAAAAATTCATTAAAAGAATTTGCATATAAATAAAACAATTACTGACACACGCTTGTTACGAAAAAAAAAAGTGATAATTATCTACGTATACCAAACTTCAGTTTATCAAAATGTTTAATTAAAGTGGTAGTAGTTGGAAGAGTTTCCTAATTAAAGAAGATTTTAGTTTAGCTACTTATCATCTAAAACTGCTTCTGATGTCGATGAAATCAGCGTATTTCTATCATGTTTTTAGTAATTTTGCATGCATTGGAACGCTCTTCTCCTTCAATTAAGAAAGGTTAGGTATTGAGATTTAGAACCCTTTTTCTTTATATATGTATATAGAAGAGAAAGCAAAAGTCAACAACGCAACTAAGCTAGAATTGCCTATAAAAAGAATAATAAGTCGGAATTTGTGTCGGATAAGCAATGCTCGAGATATCACCAAAGAGAAGAAATTGAATATTAACCGGTATGCCATGAAATCAGAAATAATGTGTGTTAAGTTCAAATGTTATATTGGTCAATTTAATTGTATTTTTATCGATAGAAAAAGAAGGAAATAATTTCCAATTTTCAATTTTCAAAAGGTTCTAATAATGTTCTAAGGTACTTCTAGGAACAAAAGGAATAATATTGTGCAAGACATGACAATTGACCAACAATGTAATGAAAAATGAGGTGACTTATTCATCATGGTATGAAGTCAACTCCTAATATATATGGTACACCAGACGTACGCTGTACGAATACTCAACTTCTTCTTTTTGGAGAAGACTAGATGCAACTATTCCACCATTTGCCATTATTTTATGTTTTTTTTCCCCTTTTTATTTGCTATGATAAAATTTTAAAAAGCTATGTGATGATGTAAGGTTGATCAAGTTAGGCGTGGTGGTTTAATTAGTTAACGTTTCCAAAAGGCCGGCATTGGATCTTGGTTTCTACACGGCCGCGAAAAAATTGAAAGAAAAATATGTAGTTAATGTTTGATTTAATAATATTTAAACTTATGTTCTTAGTAATTGTGACAGCGAATTGGAAATGAACGTTAACATTCAAGAAATAAAGGTGAAATTTCGGATTCCATTTCATTGTCAAAAATTCAAGAAGGCTAAGGCTAAACATGTGTCCAAAAAAACATTTATATCGCGGTTGGGTGGTATTTCTCCTGTCCATCTATCAGTTGCTTTAGCATGCAAGATATTAGTAAATTAGTGAGCTGCATCTGCATGAAGAAGGGAATCCTGGGTACTTGAGCCTAAATGGTTCGACTAAAGTTTGATAAAGTTCAGAGTTTGGTTTGCTACAAAATCTGATTTCTGGTTTTAATGCCCCCAATTCTACTAGAAGTGCTTGCTTGCTCAAGCTGGATACTTTCATTTCTATGGTGATTACCCCAAAAGTAATCTTACTTATATAACAGTCAGTCTACTAAAAAAATAAAGTGATCTCCACCTACTGATATTCAAGGTCATTATCTGCAATTATCGTAATGAATGCGTGATCAAATATGTTGTCCGGAGAGATTAATATCGTTTGATCATGTCGATCTATTAAAGCATCAAGTGGTTACAACTCTACAGTTGTTTTTGCGTAGCTCACTCCTTGCTAATACTTGTGTACGGATCAGTTATGTCGGTACGCTAGTTATCCCTTTGCCTGTTAGGAATATTTAACAAATGATATTTTTTCAAAATAAAGATTACGTCACTAAATTTCAGTAAGATTTGATAACTATAGTCATTTGAATTAAATTAGAGATTAATTACCCGATACCCACTTGAAGTTATAGCCTAATTACGTGCCAACACAAATTAAATGAGCCTAAATTAGCAGGAAAAATATTCATCATCTTGAATCTTACCGACAAAATCAGACAAGAAAACCTAAGAAAAACACAGCATTTTCTTACCGTTAAAAGAGCAGAGAACTGTATGATATAACGGGCAGTTTTTTTGAAACAGTCAACAGTCAACACGACCGTTTCTAGGGAAGGGACTGCTTCAAACATCAAAATCCAGCACACACAAATCTATTTATATTTCCATTTCAGCCACAAATAAACGAATAAACGGAGTAAAACTAAAAAAAATTAGAGACTTATAATTCATTCTTCAGCATCAGAACAAAGCCCAGCACAAAACTAGTAGCAGAAAGAAAGAAAAAAGTGAACAAATTTCAAAAGAGCAGATACATTTAGTTACAAACCTGTTTAATTAGGGTATTTTCCCATCCTAAATTAACTAAAACTCCCAACAAATTTGCTAGTAAAAACAAACCAAGAACAGATCAAATACATCAAACCGAAAAATTTTAAAAATTAAGAACACCCCATATATAATCATAAATATAAAAGTCAACCTTAAATACACATCATCATCATCATCACACAGACCTAATCAGTCATCAGCAGCACTAAAACGCTATAATCATCATCATTGATCAGTTCATGGAATCTATGTTCTTACTCAGCTCCTCCAGTTTCTTCAGCCTCATCTTCTCGCTTTCACCGACGAGCTGTGACATCCGCATTAGAAAAAAAAAACAGACGAATAGGTTAGAACAACTGCAAAAACTTAGTTACTGTATATACATATTCGTTTCATCTAATGAGAAGAAAAACAATGAAATTTCACCTCCATTAATTTGGTTATGAGCTGTACTTTTTCTTTGTTCTTGTCATTGAATGCTTCAAGAGCTTCCTTGTATTCTTTCTCCTGTGACAAAAGCCCATAAATCCAAATTCAGTGGTCCAGCGTCTATTGTAACACAAACAAATGCAGGTTTTGGACCTACTTAACATGCATATACCAAAATTTACAGGAATCATGATAATGGCAAGTTTTGAAACGTTACCCTCTTCTGAACAGTGTTTCCTAGTGGCTTCAATTCTTTGTTGATGGTGTCAATCCTCTTCCTCACAGTAGCAACATCTTTCCTCATGGGATCTGTTAGTGACTCAAGCTCCTGATGGATTAATAATTTAACCATAATCAAATTAGATTCCACAAAATGATATATAAATTCCATAGTTTCTACAAATCATCACAAATCCATGTCTAGAACTGCTATGAGGTAAAAGCCACCACAGTACTCTTCACAAAATATAAAGTACTAAACTACTAATGATAAAAAATGTATGGCTTCTGGGCTTTAGAAGCACATTTTTTTCCTTCTGGTTCATGTTCAAATATGGGAAAAGTAAAGTTAACAAGAAAGTTTTTCAGAACTGGGTCTTGATTTCGAGGAAAATTTATTTTCATCTATCATTTTTTTTGGTAATATTGGACTTTTCTTGTTCTCAAATTCTCCAAGACCAAACCTGTATAAACCTAATTACGTTCAGATCAAGAATTCTGGTGACAGCCCATATCTAGGTTTTTAACAGACTCTAAAAATAGCAACTTTTTAACTTCTCTGCATCAAAAAAATCTTGAACAGAAACAAATCTCAACGAATTTCACCACCAAAAACCTAACAAAAACCAAGAAATCTGGGTTTTTGAACAAAACCCATATGCAGTGAGACACAACAAACCAAAAAGGAGCAAACTTTACAGTACTGAACCATAGATATATACCTCACGAATCATGGCAAGACGTTTGGTCTCCTCTTCGACACGACCCAACTGAGCTTGAACTTTCTCTCTAACCTCCAACTTCTTCTTCTCGATCTCTTCTTCTTTGGCTCTAAAAGTAGAAAGAGCCGACCTTGACATCTCCTCATCTTCTCTAGACATTTGGCTGCTGAAGCTAAGACTACCTGTGCTCTGCACTAGCTGGGTCTGCGGCTGCTGCTGCTGCTGCTGCTCCATTTTTCGCATGAACCCTTGAATTAGCGTCCAGAAAAACCCCAAAAAGCCCTTCTCCTTCCTCTGAGTTCTCTCAATTTTTGCTTCTTCTTACTTTTCTCTCTTTCTTTGCTTTGTTTTTGGGTATGATGAGTTTTGCTCTCTTTTGCTTCTCTTTTTCTTTTTCTCTGTTACAAGTGCGCAGCTTATAAACAAGCCTGGCTCTGGCTTTAGAAAAAGGGTTATAAAAGTAGCCAAGCCAGCTTAGCACTCATCCTCTCTTTTTCTATTTTCTAAAACCTAAACCCCAAATTATTATTTTTACTAAGAAAATAATAAATTGGTAGATAAACAATGATAAATGGCAAAAGTCACATGCCAAAACCGCTGATAATTTTCAACTTCGCTGAATGAAATGTGACCATGAAAATTTTGAAAAACATGTATCACACAATTTGTACCATGTAGTCATGTACCCCCCATGCTAAAATGCTGTTGCTATCAAAATAAATCAAAAGAATATCAAACAAAAATGTCATTTTCCATTAACACTCTTTTATAAACTTAATATTCACTTTATTTTTCTATTTCTATATTTTAAATTTTAATAATAGTCATAATTAAGCACATATGATTTTACTAATTATTATTAGTATAAAATTCAGACATTGTTATAAAAAAATTTAATTTGGTACCTTTTCTTTCTTCTTTTCTAAGAAAAAAAACGTAACGTCTCAAAATAAATAGCAAAATATATAAAACAATAAATAACCCTATATAGCGGAAATACAAATATCTTTGTTATTTATCTCTTGAATTTCTAACTACTGTATAATTATATCCGAGTACTATCGAATTATAATTTCTTTTAGGGAAAAAAACATCTCCGGTCTGGGTTGGTTTGTTAAATTAATCCGTTATTTATCCCATTTGTGACTAGGCTTATTCTTTCTTTTTTGAGCTCGATCGTTGTTTTGTCGTAACAGCGAAATTGAAAGTATGAGAGTGCCAATTTACCTGTCATGACAAGAACGTTGCCTTTTCTCATTAGTCATTACTTTGGTGACGGACAACTCCCCACCTCCCCGTCACCTCCTCGTTAGTTGCTTCATGCACATGCCACTGTAGACGCGACGGGAAAAAAAATAACAATCAAACAATTTTGATCACTTTCGAGTTCGTCACTTGATTTTCGCTCGGATTTTTCATACTCGGTCCATGAGATACTGGCATATCTCCTATTTGTGTTATTTGTTCGACTAACTGAGATTAGTTTTTTCGGGTTTTGAGCGTGTACTGGTTTGTGGTCTCTTTTTTATGACGGTTTTTTTTTTCTAAGTTAGTTTTAATTTTGGTTTACTTCCAGTGCCCTACTTAAATAGCTGACCTTAATAAAACTTATCAGTTTAAAAAAACAATCCAGTAAGTTTAGAAATACTTGCGTTATATAACAGGCTGTTTTTTTTTCTCTTTTTGAGAAATTGGGCAACTAATCTTAATCATGTATTTAGTTAATTTCTTATAGTATTAATTAGATGCAACATCCCGAGTTATTTTTTTCATGGCCGGACTATTTTTAATTAATTTTAAGTGGTATGATCTGAACTTTTAATCGTTCATCATGATTGATTAGAGATTTTGATATCCTGTCTCAACCAAAATATATTAATTAGTTAATGAGATAAAAATATGATTTCTCCCTGTTCATAATATTTGTCGCCTTAGAGAATAAATTTTGTTTGAAAATGTTGGTCATTTTAGAAGTTCAATGATGCATTTATTAGTTTTTTTATTCTAACTCTACCGTACCATTTAATTACAATCAATTTCGTCGTTTATGCTGAAAAAAGTTAAAAAATATATATTGTTACAATATATATAGTTAATGCAATATCTTTTGAAAGATAAATAATAATATCATAAACAACCAAAAAAAATATGAACAAATTAATAGGATAGTGGAGGTATGAATATTCATATATGGATAACATAAAAGCGGAAAAACTTAAGCTACAAGTATGGAATGAAATTAATGAAAATCTTTTGGTAAAAATGAAAAAGGCATACCATAGGAAATAAAAGGAAATTCTCCTATGGGAAACTTTATGGAAAGAACATGTACAAGAAAGAAAGTATCAATAATTTCAAGAACATTGGTTTTTAATATCTGCCCATCACCGCTAGCTGCTGCTTCAAAGATGAGTAGTGCTTGAGATGAACGTTTGGTGTGGAGTGGACAGAAAGGATGAGCCACACCCAATCAAAACCAGAGTCGTAACACCAAAGGCAAAGTAGCAGAAGAGGCAGCTCGGCTAACCTTTTTGACAATCATCCCAACATTTTTCTCCATTTATACCTCCAAAACCAACCATCTCCATACTTTATTTTCATCGTGTACTAGTTTTTTTAATCTATAGTTGTAAAATCACAATAATCGCATCTAACACTTTAAGGTTTCGTTTAGCTAGAGTTCGATTTGTGGCCTCTTCTCTTGAACCTCATTTTTTAGGTCTAATGTTTTCGACTTTTCATCACATTTCTGATACAATGTCTAATAATACTGAATTTAGCAAAAAAAAAGAATTATGGACTAATAGGTAAATAATTTAAGTAAGTTCAACTAGATTTAACCGTTGAGCTATTAAAATATATAATATTTTTACTATAATTCTAAAAAAACGTAGAAAGGAGAGAAATAAACAAAAATATATATAAATTTATGATCCAACTAGTTTAAGTAAATATGATAACAAAGACTAGTTTAAATAGTTGAAATTGACCGATTCGTATTGTCTAAATAGTTTAAATAAACGTCGATAAAAGTTAGATTATTTATCAAATTTTGTTTTTAGTTTAACGATGAAAATCAGATAGTAAGAATATAAAAAGCTCACACATTTTATAGGGTATTTTTACTTTTTTTAAGAAGCTTATTTTTTCACTTTATTAAATGGTATGATATGGTCAAGATGCACTTTTAATTTAAATATTCTAAAAACACATTATCGCTAGCTTAATGTTTTTATACTCTCTTTCTCGCTTTGGTAGAGTACATGGAGGGGGGAGGGGGACCATTTCAGCATTTTGACAAGTTCAACAATCAAACAAATTAAGTTTGTAATTTATATAAATTGGAAAATGTCTAAAAAAAAAAAAATGTATAAAATCTAATTAATTCAACGGTCACGATCACGATCACGGGGCGTAATTAAATTTGATGATGCACCTAGGAAATCTGATGGCGGGGCATGAGCATTAAGCGTCACTCGCGTGCAACCTGGATTAATCGATTTGATCTAGATTAAGATACCTTAATCATAGTTTAAGCAACAAAAGTTGACAACTTTCACCTACTGCCACCATAATTAGGCCTGTCCTTACTTAATTCAATCATTATCTGTCAGCTCTTTCATTAAAACTCCAATGTTTTATAACTAAGTGCATACTATATCTCCTACAAAAAAATCAGTGAAATTCCTTTTTCATCTTTCTTTTTTTAAATATAATTAATTTGGGACATTCTCTAATACCATCAGCTTTTCGCACCGCCAAATCGGGTTAAATAAAAATAAAGTAATTCAATATTCGTCATTATTTTCGTTAAATTTAAGTGAATATTGTTACATTTTAAAAATACCTTCACTTATTTTCTTGAATTATCGTGGATTTAAATAAAAAAATCACGTACTTAATCAACAAAAAAAATCATGTATTATATATTGACTTTGTATATATTGCTCCAGTTCATGTAATCAATTAGCTAAATTAATTTGCAATTTCTCAACCTCATCCAACCAAATTATTTATATGAATCTATAATTATTTTTTTAAAGTAAACCAAAAAATATTATTAAAAAAATCGGGATACCCATTATATATATATATATATAAACGACTCCGTAATTCTGTTTTTTCAAATTAGAGAATTTGCAAGTTGCAAGCTAATGAAGTAGTCGTTGTCTTGGGTCTTTTTCCTCCTTAGAATCTTGGCTGGCAGTTATATCCAACTGTCTATAGAATCTTTTCATTGAGCCCATTATGGTTGGCTTTTACTAGTTTATGTATATATGTAATTAGTTTGTATCGTAATCAAAAAATAATAATTTAATTTACAATTATAATAATTCGTCGAGCAGCGGATTATTATTATGTGTGGTCTGACTCTCACTTTTAAAACAATATTTAGATCATATATAGGTTCGATTCAATTATATAAGTTAGAAACAATTTATCATTTATTATGCAAACTCGACGCGAACTAAACTTAAAAATATTTGGCTGATAAACCCAAACCAAAACCCAAATTTTTGCTAATATTTTATCACCAATAAATAATCACTAAGCTGATAGTATTTTTTTTTTGCTTCTCCCGGTGGCTTATTAATCTTGTCAGGTTGGCAGCCAGCCCGTATCTAATGGGTAAAACTGAAGTTTAGCAGATTGGGCGTAGCAGTGTGGCTGCTTTTGTTTAAGCATAATATGGCAACTAGACAGGTAATTAAAGAATTAATGTTTGGATTCTATAGTTGATTACTGTCTGGAGAAGAAGTTGCTGCTGTAAAGGGAAAATCTCTTCGTCATCAGTTTAACTTTACTTTCCTTATTGGACCCCTTCTCCTCCCCCATAAAGAAAGAAGTTTTCAATTTTTTATTCCCAAGTTGATGTAGCGGTTGAAACTCTCTTTTCTCCAGGAAAAACAAATGAAGCACAAGAATTTTAAGGAAAATAATTGGGATTATTTGAATATTAAACAGTGCCTCACCTTTTAAGAGCATCTGGTGTTCGTTCGCTATGTTAAGTACAGAATTTACTTTAAATTTGAATTAAGCAGGAGGGTTAATACTTAATACTCAACTCGTAAGTTTTTAATACAACTGCAAATTTATAACTCGTAATCAAAATATCTAATGAATTTAGAACAACCCTTGTCAATTAATCTACGCACTTGTGGTACCACCTGATTTTTACTTTCTTTCTAAAATTTCTCCCTAACTCCCTTGTTCCCAAGGTTGTTAATATTAACGTAAGAGATCATCAATTTTGTGTTCTATTTGACCTTATTTCTGAGTTTTTTTTTCTTCTTTTAATTTTTGTGTTACAACGGATTGTTTTTATTTTTGGTACTGTTACAACAATTTGAATCTGTGACTGTCCTTAATTACACGTTCTTAACCTCTGACCAATGACTTAATCCAATTTATTATAGTTTTTCAATTGTAGAAAATCCAAATCAACATAATAACAAAAAAAGGCTATGTACTACTGTTACGAGCCCCTAAACAAGTTTAATAATGAAGATTAGAAGCAAATTGCGAGATTTCACGTGGATGGTAATGCGGCCTCACCGTACCTAATGGTTGTTTAACCATCAAATCTTTTTGGATTCCATGCATTTATTCTACCTAATTATATTATAAAATTCTCCTCTTTTTTTTCTTTTTCTTATAAAAAAAATCTATTTATGTTTTGAATGCTTTAATCCTATCCTCCCTACGGTGGCCGGTGAGCGAGTACAGATCAACAAACTAGGATGCACCAAATCTTAGTGACATCAGCCTTCTCATTGTTATAGTTTTGTGCGTATGATTTCCCTTGGGGAAAAAAACTTACTAATAAATCAACAATCATCACTACTCGATAATTTCTAGCACCTGAACAAAAAAAAAATCTTATTCAGTTTGGAAATTATTCACACGCACAAAAACAAATGTTCGAAATTTTGGACTGTTTTTTTTTATTTAGATATAGAATAATACTTCCTCCGTTTACGAAAATATATTGATTTAAATAATTTTTTTAGGTTTATTTTTACTCGTCTATTCCTATGTAATTATCGTGAAATTTACTTAAACGACATATTATAATACATAATATAATAGTACCACTACCACATGCACTTCCACTATAGTTTAGGTTTCTCTTTGGTCATAAAAATTTACAGGCTGTGTTTCTTGTTTCTTTTCGTTACTGGTTTTGTAATTTTGTCCGAAAATTGACGATAGGGCCTCCCCATTTTGTGTGGCACTCAGTGCACTGCAGCGCATGGCTTGGTTTTACATTATTATGCCCTGACAAGCAGTCCACAAAACTAAAGTCAGATGGCATATTTAGTACTAGTTCAGTATTGCTCATTATTCTAATAAAATCATCGGTTTATCGGGGGAAAAACAATAACTTTTTTTCCTTTTTTTAACAAACTAAATCATGAGTATTATTAATTTTAAAGTGAAATAAATACGATTCGGTCTATTAAAAAAATAAAAATACTCCGGTAAATAAGACCGCACATACAAATCAATGCATGTGAAATAACCTACGCCAATCATATGTCGGTAAAAAAAGGAAATAATTAAATACATTACAACAACAAGATTTCATATGATTGAATGTTTAGAAGCGGGCCCAGAAGCCAAGAAGGACAAGCTCTTGATTAATGTGTTGTCCTAGCGGAATGCATTTGATCGTCTTAGTCCACTCTAAAATGGGCTCATGGTTTATATATAAGAATACAACTCCGAAAGTGAAATCTGATTAGGCAAGTGTGAAGCCCATTGGCCCAACAGATGATCTACTAAAACCTTGAATGGGCTAAATTTATGAGATCTCTAGGCCCGTGAGTTAACCCGACCCAAGTACCAAGCACCAGTAGAAGATGTACTGTGACTTGTAATTTGTGACTCGTCTCTGTTTCTTTTCCTTTCATCTATAAGTCGACCTAATTCTTAGGCCTACAATTACGTGCAGTGTCTCCTCTTCTTCTTTTTTCCCCTATAATATGCAAAATAAAGTTAGAAAATACTCTTCATTTTTTTTTTGTTATATTCTAATTATTATTACAATATCATGGATCGAACATATGACCTACGTTATAAAAAAAATATGAAATAAACGGTTCGAATTAGAATCTCTTATACTCGTTAATTCTGACAGTTCTAAGTTTTGCTGACCATTTTTCATAATTACTTAATAGTTTGTAACAAATGGTGATAGATTTAAACTCTTTATAATTATCAAACTCACAACAAACGCCAACTGCATTT
>NBIL01129839.1:0-16800 GCA_002752925.1 Viola pubescens var. scabriuscula | reverse complement strand
TTTTAACTCTTTAGATCTGTTCATATTGCAGGATGTTTGGATTTACAGTGTGCTCCAGACGATGTTTGGCACTGTCCGACTTGCAACCATTGTGGCCGCGAAGAAAATTTTGCTAGACCCATTGTTATCCGGCTCAGTCGAGTGGTTAATTCTCCAGAAGATGACTTTGCTGGTTGTGTTGTTTGCAGGTTGAATTCTATTTTCCATCATTGGAAACAAGTTTATTGCTGTTTTTGTTTCTTGGTGAAGATGGATGTGTCCTTTCACTCCTTTGTGTTTGCTTTATTTACTGCTTTCACTTCTTTTTTTAATCTCATTTCAATTTGACCAACCATACAGTTTTCTTTGTTTCTCTTCTCCATGTTCCAGTTATTACTATGTGCCTCCACTAATTTTTTTGTCATGTCTACCAGGGCTCTTGATTTTAGTACTGGTATATTTGATGATCGAACAATTATCCTTTGCGATCAGGTAGGCTCTCCCTCGGATCATTTATTTAAAGGATTTCCTACAAAGTATTGATTTCAATTTGTTGCATTCATCTTGATTTATGTTCTCTTTCAGTGTGAGCGAGAATTTCATGTTGGCTGCCTGCGAGACAGTGGACGTTGCCATCTTAGAGTAGGTCTATAAACTCATTCTGATCTTTTTTTTTTCATGCTATAGGGTACTTACCAATATTCCTTGTATGTGGCCACAGGAACTCCCTAAGGGTAAATGGTTTTGTCGTGATGACTGCAACATGACCTATACCGCTCTACGGGATTCTGTTGCTGCTGGTGTACAGAGGATTCCTGATCAATTGTTCGATATCATAAATAGAAAGCTTGCGGAGAAAGGTTCATCAACTGAACATGCGGCAACTGATGTTAACTGGCAAATATTGTTGGGAAAAAGTCGCCAGCGGGATCATCTTTTGCTGCTTTCTGCAGCTGCTGCAATCTTTCGAGTAAGTTCTCGTTAGCATTTGTGATGGATATTTTCCTTCTTTCCTTGGGGAAAATCGAACTATATGCTCTTCTCTTTTTGTAGGAATGCTTTGATCCTATTGTTGCAAAATCTGGTCGCGATCTGATTCCTGTTATGGTCTTTGGGTAAGTTGTCCTGTTCACCCTTGTTTATTTTTTGTGTATGATAACATGAGTTCCTTGTGCGCGCTTCACACTTTCTCATACTTGTTTTTTTCTAAAGAGGAACTGGTTGTGTCAAAGTGGGACCCATCTTCTCTCAATAACTTAGTTCCTCCCTGCCTTTCCATTGATTTGGTCTATCCAAACGAAGATGTAGTGGATATAGTGAATTGACTATGCCTGCTGGGTGTTTCTTTTTCTGCGTACATTGATCTCTGTGATGGTTATTTTGTGTTTTACTAATAATAATTCACGTAATTACTTCTCGTTTATTGTCTCGCAGCCGAAATATATCTGGCCAAGAGTTTGGGGGAATGCATTGTGTGCTGTTGACTGTGAAGTAAGTTGCTCTACTTTCATTCATACGCTGTTTTATTCTGGACTCTCTCTTACTTTTTTGTGTGGTTCTATTTGTGATAATTTGCTCTACTAATCAATTTTTTTAATATGTCCACAGCTCTGTTGTTGTGTCAGCTGGTCTTATCAGACTTTTTGGTAGGGAGGTTGCAGAGCTTCCCTTAGTGGCTACAACCAGAGCACATCAAGGAAAAGTAAGCTCTTACTTTTGGATGAGAAATGTGCTGTGTTATCTCTTTACATTTTGACACAGTTCATTTACGAGGCTTGTGCTCACTGTTGCTTATCTGCCAAATTGTTTCTCAATTTCTCCCAGGGATACTTCCAAGCATTATTCTCATGCATTGAAAGGTTATTATGCTCTCTGAAAGTTGAAAAACTGGTGCTACCTGCCGCCGAGGAGGCTGAGTCTATCTGGATACGTAGATTCGGCTTCAGAAAAATACCGGAAGGAGAAGTAAGCTCCGTTTCTAGACCTTTTATTCCACCGTCAAAAATATTTTTTTTCTTATTCTGTTACTGGATCCATGAATAAAAAGCGCACATGGAACTGAGGAATAAGTAAGCTTATCTGTCATGGCTGCAGCTTGAAATAGTAGCAAGTTGCATGCATAGGGTTCGTGTGCAATTTGCATGAATGTGGGGAACAATAGGACTGTTGACGATATACAGATTGTTAACATTGTTAACATTATCTAGTTGTTAAGGATAGACTGTCACTGTTACCTTGGGGAATCATTTGGCTGTTTTTCTGTGTCGTCTATGGAACAGTATGTTTAATGTTACACTTTGTTGCACTAGTAATAACAGTGACGATCGTTGTTGTGCTCAGATATCCAAGTATACGAGAGAATTGACGCTGACAATTTTCAAAGGAACGTCGATGCTTGAGAAGGAGGTTCCCCAGATGATCGACTAGGCTTCGTCTCCCTTTTATCTTCTAGACAGAATGTTGAAGTTAGACTTAGTTTTATATAAATTTATGAGCGATTCCATTTTGGTGTAATATTGCTGGTATTTTTGTTTCGTGGCCAGCAGCCTTTTTTGTCGTATAAACTGGAATTGAAGAGCAGGGTAGAGTAGATGCCATAAAGAGAATTAGTGCATGCTGACCTTTTATAATGCGTGCAAGCGGAAGAGATTCATTTTTGTACATAGTTTGGCTTTGAACCGTCTTCTGTTTATATCTCGCTGTTGCTCTGTTGAATAAACATTAGAAATGAAAGATACTTTTTTCGATACGTCGCACATAAAGATGACCTTTTGTTTGATGGGTAAGACCGTAAGAGCGTTGAATCATTTAAATCAGGTAGTATTTCTATAACTCTCTGGCCACTCTGGTTGTTTCAGAGGAAGGTTCTGTCATCATAAGATGCAATGCCCAAACAGTGGGAGTTGCGGTCCAACACCCAATATCTGATGTATCATGTTGAACTTTTGCTACTTACAATTCATTGAATTCACTGACTAGCAAGTGCTGTTCCTTATTCTCCTGTGTCACTGATTCTTCTCTGCCTGATTCACATTCTCCTATTTTACTGATTCTTTTCTACCTGATTCGCCAGTTGACTTACGGAGTTTGTTTCCGTTAACGATTATTGTCACGATATATGTCAAATCGATAGGTGGAGAAAACGTCTGGAATCAGATGTGAAAAAAAAAAATTTAATGTTAAAATAATTATTTTTACAAATAGTGAGGACCGATAAATATATTAAACTCTGTGCACTAACCGACTGTTACACATCTTCACTGTCCAAAACAATTTCACTTTTAGTTGCGGTAATTTTAGTTTCCATGCCTCGGACATCAGAACAGAAGTCAGCTATAATTGCCAGGCAAAAAGATAAATAAATAATCATCATAATTACTAAAATGTTAGATTAGGGTTACATATACAAAAATAAATAAGTTAACATAATTAGACCAGTGCTAATTAGCATCGTGAGTAACACTAAACTGAAATGTAGGGGTAAACAGGTAATTCAAATACGTGTATTGAAAAGCAGACGAACGCCGGTCGAGTTATGGGTTTACCGGTTCAGTATCGTCTGGAACTAAACCCCTGAACCCCAAAACCCCAATTATCCTACTACCATCTCAAGCTTTTTTTCATTTCAGTTGAAATGGCGCTCCGTTCCACCTTCCGACGTATCCTCAGCGGATCTTGTTCTGCTTCGCCAAATCTCCGTTCTCCATACGCTCTCTCCCGTCTTTACACGACCCTCACTTCGCCTAATCTCTTCGTCAGTGGTACGCCCCTAATTTCACACAGTCTCTTCGTTTTTATTTAGATTATATCTTTTGCTGATTCTGGTTGATTACTTCCTTTTCTATTTTGTTCTGACAACTACACTGTACATATCATAATCGATCAAGAAATTCTATTCAAGTCTTTTGTTTAATCTCTGGTTTATAGACTAATGCTTATTTAGTGAAATCTATAATTGCATAGGTTTCTATGTTGGATTATTCTTCAGGAAATGTGTATGGGATGAGAACCATATTACAATGGTTTCTGTCATATTTCACTAGCTATGTTGAAATTATGCACAAATGTGGTCATTTTCCATCTTTGTTTTTCTGCTAGATTAGGCTACATTGATTTGATGGTGATTGGTTGCTAGTTGTGGATACTGCTTTGTTGTTCATTCTGTGATTTGTGCAAGATGAATGCTTGCTTTTGATGGTGATAAGGAACAGGTCTTTCAAGAAAAACAACTGATGCGAAGCTGAAAGAGGCATTTTCTCCTTTCGGCCAACTTGTTGAAGGTAAACTTGCTCTTGTTCAGCTTATTGCTCTAACCAACGGATTTTTTAGATCAATGGTACATTCTGCAAAGTAGGGAGGGGTTAGGTCTCGATTTTGAGTCCCTAACTTACAGTTTCTATCTATGACAAAAAAGATGGAAATGAAAACTTCTTGCAATTATACTTTTAGGCATGTGTTCTCTTCATGTATTTACCATTTTGATCTTTGCCCTTATTTGTATGCTGCAGCAAAAGTAGTAACAGATAGGACTTCTGGACTATCAAAGGGGTTTGGTTTTGTGAGATACGCTACGGTTGATGAAGCTGAAAAGGCTAGAGAAGGAATGAATGCAAAGATGTTGGATGGATGGGTTGTTTTTGTTGATCCCGCCAAGCCAAGGGAGCGCAGATTGCCATCTCAACCAGCAACAGAGCCGTCTGAAACTGGTTTCAGGACGAACAAGACCATTGGGTGGTGTGGTTGATTTTTGTTGGAAGGTTTGCAATTTTAGAATTGGTGAAAGTGAAACTGTGTTGAGTAGATTACTGTAGGAAAAGAAACACATCAACCATCTATATTCTTGGTGTTGGTTGGAATCTTTCATTTCAATTACTAAACTTCTTTTCTCTGTGTCGTGGCATGTAACTTCTATTAGTTTCGATCATTTCTACATTCATTCCGATGCCAGAAGAAAAAGAAAAAGAGTTGTGTTTGGCGGAGATTCTTCATTAAGATAACAAAATCAGATGGTCACCACTATGCAGTTACAAGGAAAGACTTCATCTTCCTCTTGTAGGTGATAGCTTTTCGGTTACTTTGGGTGTCCTCTCTTACCTTATAGCTTTCGGGTTTCTTCGAGTGTCATCTCTTAGCTAGTAGCTTTGGTGTTGCATTCATTAGTAGCTCGTAGTAGTCAGTTCATTTTCCATTGCACAGAAGAAAAAAAAAAGGAACACAAGGAAGGAAAACCAATTATTAGGGCCGAGCACCCAATTGATTAATGGGCCAGAACACCCAAACCTGCAATATTTTTAATTAAAAATTTAAAAATGAATTTTTCAATTATAAAAAGAATATTATTTAGAAAAAAAAAAATTTGCACATGAAATAAAATTTTACCATTTATTTTCAATTAAAAAATGGGGAAATCTATCATCATTTTTCACAGCAATTTTAAATTTTATCGTCAATAGCAGCCCTCGCTTTTTCAAAGTTGTCAGGTCAAAAACTAGCCCATTCCATTTCTTCTGGTCAGAAAAGAAAAGAAAACAAATAGAAATTCTACTCATATTTGGCAGTGAATAACAATAATAAATGCGTCAATGATTTAAACGACGCCACTATTCCTCGTCCGCTCGCCGCCGCTGCCGTTTCTGTCCATTTTTATGCTAATAGTAAAGCCACAATAAACCACAACTAGCTTCTTCCAGCTCCACTCTCTAGTCCTCAACTCATCGCCGATCGTCCCCGCGCGCAACTACACTACCAAGAGCATGTATACCTGCGCTCCTCATTGTATCACGATCAAGTTCCCCGACCTCTATAGCACCAAGGTTTGTTTCGCACTAGCAAAATCTCGTACTGTACTCATTGTCGCATGTCAGTTGCTGCTTTTGTAGCTCCATTCTTATGTTTTTTCTTTATTCGTCATTTTTTGAGTTTGCAGATTTTTAGCTCGTTTGGTTTGAGGAGGAGCAATTTTAAGGTGTTTGCGGTTTCAGCTGACATGAATGAGGCGTCTAATTACATTCCGGCAGCACCTATTCTACTCCCTGACGGCCCGTGGAAGAAAGTGAGTGTAGTAGTTAATCTGTGTGATAATAGTGATGATTTGGTGTTTGATCTGTGTAATCGGTTTTGCTAATTTATGCAAATATAGATTCCTGGGGGAGTTACTGCAGCTAAGGGTTTTAAAGCTGCCGGAATATATGGGGGATTGCGTGCTAAGGGAGAGAAACCAGATCTTGCTCTGGTTGCTTGTGATGTAGATGCCACTGCTGCTGGTAAGCTTTATACATCTCTTTTTTTGTCAAAGAAGTGAATTCTTCTGCTACCTTATTCTTTACCAGTCAATTTTCTTTATTTTTCAGGTGCGTTCACTACGAATGTGGTCGCTGCTGCACCAGTGATATACTGTAAAAATGCACTGGATGTTTCAAAGACTGTATGCCATTTCATTATCCGAGCATTTTTTATTTATTTTCTAAAGCAACCAAATGAATGCTGGCCTTCTAACGAAGTCTTGCTTTGTCACTTGAATGCTGCTGATGATTTTCATGAATAAATGTTGAATAGTGATGCATTCTTATTTCCATATCTTGTGTGAACTTAGTTTTGGAGATATATGTAAGTTGCCAAATTTTGTGTACTATAGATGATCAAATAAAGGTGCTTTCTAAGAAACCCATCATCACAATTTATTTTCTGTGGTCAATGTGTTTTTAATTAAATATATCTTTTTTTCTGCTATTTTTGTTTAATTTTATACATTCTAAACTACTTACTTTATTCTGCATCAGGCACGTGCAGTGTTAATAAATGCCGGCCAAGCAAATGCAGCAACGGTAAGCTTTACCAAAATAGCTAAACATTTGGCATGTACTTCATTTCTTCTTTCCTTATTTTTCCAAGATCGAACTTGTCTTAATGAGTATATCCATTAAAAACTTGGGTGCTCTTTAGTTAAGTGTCATAACTTGGAGTTAATTTGAGAATGAACTATACGTTACATGGCTGTGATGCCTTCCAATGGAATTAGGGCGAAGCTGGTTACCAGGATACGCTGGAATGTGCAAATGCACTTGCTGCGGTATGCAATCTGAGAGTTGAATCTGTCAACCTTATTGGCATCATTTCTTGCCTCCAATTTTATTCACTTGTTATTATGTTCATGCATTTGTTCAGCTTCTTGATGTGAGGCGAGACGAAGTGCTCATTGAGTCCACAGGTGTCATTGGCCAAAGAATCAAAAAGGTAAAGATGGCAGGTCTCTTTCTTTCACTGATTACATAATCTGTTATGTGTAATCCTATTGGTTCACACCACTTTCTGCACTATCTTCCATATTTTCTGATTGCATTTGCAGGAAGCACTCTTAAACTCGCTTCCAAAACTGGTCAAGTCTCTCTCACCGTCCAATGAAGGGTAATTTCAGCTTCCTGTGTAAAAAAAAAAAATAACTTCTAAGAATCCTGATATTTTACCCCCTTCTCCTTCCTAGTGGGTATTATTTTCCTACCGAAATGATACAGCTTTAAATAGTCTCCTCCTTAATGGTTCCTGTTTTTCATGTAAAATACTTCTCAACTCCTCAGTGGGTGTGCAGGGCAGGTTCTGCAGCAGTGGCAATCACGACAACTGACCTTGTAAGCAAGAGTGTAGCAATTGAGTCTCAGGTATGGAAGAAACTACCCCTGTGAAACTATATGGCCTTCCTTTTATGTCAACTACTAAAACTATAGTGACACACATCTATTAGGACAATCCCTTGGAATTCAATCAATTACTTGTGTACCAATTCATCTCGTCTGTCTGAAAAAGTGGTAGCCAATAACTAAATGCTCCTTTTTTTACCACTTTATTTGGTACTATCAATAAGTTGCTTATCAAAATCAGTTTTGCTGCTCTTCCATTTTGTTGGACTATATATGCTTCTTCAGATGTGATTGTAAATTACGTGTCATAGCAGATAAAATTGTGCCCTAATTTGCCAATGTTTCAGGTTGGTGGAACAAATATAAAAGTTGGGGGCATGGCCAAAGGTTCTGGAATGATACATCCAAATATGGCCACCATGCTTGGTGTACGTCTCATATGCCATTTCTCTCTTCATCTTTCTGTAAAAGCACATTTTTATTTTGTTCTGTGAAATACTGTGTTTCAGGTTATAACCACAGATGCCCTTGTCCAAAGTGATGTTTGGAGAGAGATGGTGCGGGTTTCAGTGAGCAGGAGTTTCAACCAAATAACTGTATGCTGTTTCATCTCTTTTATCCATCTTTTTCCAACAGGCTACTAGTGGTCTCAATCTCCTTTCTGAAATGAAAATGGAAGTCTATCTATTTGATTTTAGATTTGAAATCTTATTTTGAGTTGACTATGGGAATGCCAAACCTCTTCCTGCCATTCACAACACGCATGCTGTTTTCTCTCATTTTCTGATGACTACATTATGAAGTGAGCTTGACTATGCATTCCACTGTAGCAAAAGGGGCATGGTTCTAGTTCCAGTACTGTGCTATTTTGAACTGAAAAGCTTCCATTTATGTGCTTGAAAATATGCACAAAGTACATATTTCTCCATAGTCTTGTGGGCTTATGAATCTTTTTTCTTCTTTATGCTTGCTTACATCATATTGCCTGAAATATATTCTTCATAGAACAATTTGTTCTCCTTTTAGATGTTTTTGACCATTGCTGTGTACTTACTTGGTTCATACTTGTTCTACGACAGGTAGATGGAGATACTAGTACAAATGACACAGTCATTGCCTTGGCTAGTGGGTTATCTGGGTCAACTTTGATATCTTCTGTCAACAGCTATGAAGGGATAGAACTTCAAGCAAGCCTTGATGCTGTGAGATTGAATTGCATTTAAACTCCCATTTATCCCCGCTTATATGAATGTGTTTTACAAATTTTTATATGAAGAAGTAAATATTGATCCTGCAACCTACTCTTCTGTAGTATTAAGTTCTAGCATCATTATAAAGCATCCTATATCAGAGGCAGAATCTTTTGTAGCGGGTGAACCATATTTAAGATTCTTTTATCATGTTCATCATTTAATTACTAGCCTACTTCTTTGTTGAGCCTTATGACAGTTGTTCTACTTACCTAAAATATTGTTTAGGCCATAATGTCACTCATCTGAACTCTCCATAACTGCTGCAATTCACATTAGCTTTCTAGGATCTGGTGTAATTTTTTAAATTGTTTAGGGGTAGTATGTACTAATATAGGTGGCTTATTATACTGATTGGAATTTTGAATTCTGGACACTACTACTATTCTCAGGTAATGCAAGGCCTTGCAAAATCAATAGCTTGGGATGGAGAAGGAGCTACATGCCTGATTGAGGTCTGTTTTTCATGTTAAAGAGTGCATGCGTGGGCCAAAATATATGCATTATTCTCTCTACTAAATAGGATTTTTGCATTTGAATCCGAGAATTGAGGCCACTTCTTTCCCTGTGACATTAACTATCTTCCATAACTCAGAGTTCTGAGTTGGATTTGAATATAGTATTTGAGAGACTTTGAAATTTCAGCTAGACGAGACTTGGATATGTAGGTCACTGTGACTGGGTCCGGAAGTGAGTCTACAGCAGCTAAGATTGCACGCTCAGTGGCAGCTTCTTCACTTGTCAAGGCATAACATCAACACTTAAACCATCTATTTGATTATTTAATGTGGTGATCCCTAATTCTTCACCCTCAAAAATGACTTCAGGCTGCAGTGTATGGCAGAGATCCGAACTGGGGGCGCATTGCTGCTGCTGCTGGCTATGCTGGAGTTTCTTTCAACCAAAATGACCTTCGTATTATGCTCGGAGATATTTTGCTGATGGATAAGGGGCAACCACTTGCATTTGATAGGTGAGAGTTAAGCTTCACTTGGTGCAGTTAACATGAATGGAATTTCTATAGACTCCCCTTATCTCCTTGGCCTTTTTCTCTGTATGGGATCATTGAGCATGGTAGTTCAACCATTCCAATCTTAATCTTAATTATTTTGATTTCAGGGCTGCGGCTAGTAACTACCTCAAGAAGGCTGGTGAAACCCATGATACAGTGTCGATATACATATCTGTAGGTAAGCCTCTGGAATACATGAGGAGAGTACACACAAATCATTACGCTCTGTGCATGCATTCACTTCCATTTGATGTAATTCAATTTCTCACAATGACAAGTTGAAAGTCTAGCATAATCCGTCCACTAACATTCCGTTCGCTGGTCGAAAATTCAATGCAAACCATTTGCACTTGCACTTGTTATCCAATTCGGCTGATTCATACTTATGTTATTTCCAACAGGTGCTGGACCAGGAAATGGGCAAGCATGGGGCTGCGATTTAAGTTATGACTATGTTAAGATAAATGCCGAGTACACAACTTAATTGAATCCTCAAAGTTTCTTGCTTTGTTTTTTCCCATTTTTAGTTGTTTAGGCAACTTCGTATTAGTAGAGAAGATACCCTCGGAGACCACCCAAAAAATAAAACTTCCCATTTTTGTTTGCTTGTTTGATAGTGACAAAGTTGGTAGTTTATAGAACTTGAATAAGCTCGTTTTGTAATCTGTAACATTTTATTACGTATAAAGTAATGCTATTGAGTTTCAATCTTGACCATCTTATCACATCATATCCATGCATGAATGCTTGCCTACTTTGGCCCGACCAGTCCCTGACTTTCTATTTGAAGAAACATTCAGTCCGAAAGGAGCTCCATCTTCATACTCCTATTATATCCATCAAAAAGAAATGCAACCTTTGGAAGATTAGAAAACAAACCAATTTAGATTCTATTTACAGCTGCAAACAGCATTTAAGAAATTCGATCACCGTTACAAAGCTCAATACGTAGAAATATTGTTCAGAAAGCACAGTAAAAGCAGGTGTGGCAAATTGCTCAAAAGTCTGATGGGAGGTAAAATGTTCCAAGTTTTGTGATCACACCAATTCTCAAAACCGTCATAATGATATTTATTTATCCACAAAGCATAAAGGTAAAGGCATGATCCAGAATGGGGATGATGTAAGCTCACAGCGCCTCTGCAACAGAATAGTGGAACTCAGTAACAGATTTTTTGAGGAAGCTACTCCCACAGTAGTCAGGACTGCCAACATCAAAATCGTCAGAATCATCGCATGCATCGTGCGTTTTATATCCTCTATCAGGTTTCCCACCATGTTTGCGAGATTGCTTCTTGTCTTTTCCAGCACTGCCTTTTGAAGAGTTGCCCTTCTGCCCTTTCTTCCCATTTTTCTTGTTATGGTTGCTGTTATCTTTGTCTCTGTCTTTCCTAGACTTCTTCTGCTTGCTCTTGACTGAATGAGACAATGAATTGGGAATTGGATCGTATACATCAGGAGCCCATGTCACGCTCAGTTTTCTTGGCGATGCTCCCATCTTCTCTCGACCACCTTTTAAGGCAGACATAACCTGCATATATTGAAAAGATTAAATTAACCTCCCAACACCAAGGATTGACAAAACTTAACCAACACTGTAACTACCATTGTTTTCACAATCTAGCATGCATAATGACCGTGAGGATTTTCTATAGAAAAGGAAACTGACCACCATATAGTGATGTTACAAACTTCACTCGTATTAGGTACAAGATGTGACTGTTAATGTCTAAAATCAGAATAAGAAGTTTCATTCTCTTTTTCCCAATAATGAGTAACAATTAATAGCAGCATCAAACCAATAATCATACACAATAGATAATACAAACAACAAACAAAAAACTTACAGGCAAAGATGTTGAGCCAGGCAATTCCTCAGAGAACAGTATCTTCAATGGGGTTTCAGGTTCACCATCTTCCTCGTTTGACGCGACAGAATCTAATCCTTTTCTGGTAGCTGGGGAAGTTGCACTCTTCTCCAAGCACTTTGCAGCAGGCACAGGTCCACAAGGCTCAAGCTCCTCATATCCCTCCTCTAAAACACTATCATCATCCCCATCTGATATTTCAGGAATATCAGATGTCTGATCAAATTTGCCAAAATTACTTTCGAATTCGTCCACCAGAACAGCACCAGTAGCACGACGATGACCGCTCATAACTTTGAGCAAAACCAAATAGTAAACTCTTGGAATCAAAGAAGCACAATGCAATCCTGAAACATAAGACACAAACAAACCATATGTCAGCAAGTAGCATCTTAATAGATTGGTTATCCAATATATCATTTCATTTCTCTTCTAATATATTAGTGTATTAATATATCCCATCAAATTACTACATTGGTGATATCTGATTGGTTATATATGTAAATTCCACTGAGCCCACCACATCTAACCAAATCATACACAAGTGATGATGCAAAATTCATATCACAAATCAACATTGAATAACTACTAAATCAGCATAACAATCCACAATAATCAGAAAAAGGTAAAGATTGAAAATATTACCTTTCACCAGGAAGCTCGTATCTAAGAATCAAAACCAACCACAACCCAAAAGCCCACGATTTCCAAAACCTCGAAAACAAAAATCCCAAGTCGGCGTGGATAAGGTAATCAAAAGCAAGAAGATGGAGAGAGAGCGAAAAAAGAGATCACTTAACAAAACCGAATGTTAACTAAGACTACTACTACGCCAATCACTCTTTATAAGCTGCTTAAGGCGGTGAGAGCATAATCCACCGTAGAAAAACGTCAGATAAGGGACCAAAGGACTCAAGATTACGTCTACGGGCACCGAAGTCATCATTCACTTCGAAACCCCACAAAACCCTAGTTTTCCTTGCTCGTCTTGCACAACCATAAAAGTAATAAACGATAAGAAAAAAAGTTTAAGTCTTTGATGCGCACATGAAACCCTAGAATGGAATCTGAGGAGAGAACAGAAGAATTGATAATTCTGCAGTTGGATCAGAGTGATAAGAGAAGAAGAGTCAGAGAGGATATAAATAGGAGGGGAGAGAATCGTGGGCGTTGGTCAACGAATCGGAGGGATAGACAAATTGGTGGTTTTTCTCGGAACGAATATATATGCATTTATCAAATACTATCTGTATTGAGTGGGCTTGGGCTTACATTTGTCAACCAGAGCCTCTGTTGCCGGCCCAACCTCTTTAAATTAATTAAATGATAATTAATTTTAATTTTTAAACGCTTAATTCATTTTAGGACAGTAATACCGGTAATTTTGCGTGTAGTTTTGCATTAAGCTAAGCCCATCCCATCCCTTTTCCTTAATTTGTTCAATAGTGGTCCCCACCTCATACTTATCCATAAGTCATTCCTACAAATGCTGTCTCCATCCGAGTCCAGCGTAACTGGTTTAATTTCTTTTCTTTTTTTCCAAAAATAATAAACTACCTCTCTCCTAAACCCATTGGTGCATTCTACAATACACGAATCGCCACGTAGGTGCGCATCCGCCGTCCCTAAATTCCAATCCAGTGGTCCTAACTTCTTCATCTGAAAAGAAAACCAAAGGTTCTCTCTCTCCTCCCGTATTTATCTGCCCTCAACCATTTCCCTTCCCATCCCGCTCGCTCGCGAACACTGATCTCATTTTCTCTTCCGTTCTGTAATTTTTTCTAGTTTTCTCTGTTTATTTCCTGAGAAGCGAAGCGAAGGGAAAGGAAAGTCAACTTTTCTATTTTCTTCTCTTTTCTCTGATTTTTGAGCCATGGAGACTGGAGCGAAGGTGAAGAAAGGAGCAGGAGGAAGGAAAGGAGGCGGTCCAAAGAAGAAGTCAGTATCTCGGTCTGTGAAAGCCGGTTTGCAGTTTCCGGTTGGTCGTATCGGCCGATACTTGAAGAAAGGTAGGTACTCTCAACGTGTTGGGAGCGGAGCTCCGGTCTACCTTGCTGCGGTGCTCGAGTATCTTGCTGCTGAGGTAAAATTCAACTTCTGTGGTCTTGGATTTTAGGGTTTCTGTGTAATTTTACCTAAATTGGCTGTTTGAGTTGATAATTTTCAATTTATGCTTAGGATTTGCTTGTTTATTGTAACGAAAATTGAATTTTTAGATTCCTGTAAGAGGCAGCTTAGGGTTTCTGTCCAAACAGGAAAGCTGTGAAAAGTGCATTGCTTGAATTTGATTTAGATCTCAGGGTTGTGTTTTTGAATTCAATTATGGTTTTGGAATCTGGTTAGGTTTTGGAGCTGGCGGGTAATGCAGCAAGGGATAACAAGAAGAACAGGATTATCCCTAGGCATGTGCTGTTGGCTGTGAGGAATGATGAGGAGCTTGGAAAATTGCTTGCTGGTGTGACAATTGCTCATGGCGGTGTGTTGCCAAACATCAATCCAGTTCTTCTACCCAAGAAATCTGAGAAAGCAGCAGCCAAAGAACCCAAGTCACCATCATCTAAGGCTACTAAATCGCCTAAGAAGGCTTAGTCTTAGCTGCCGCTTTATCAATGTATGTGGTTGTTTTAGCTTGTAGGAATGAATGCTTCATGTTCTTAGGATGTAGGACAAAGTGTAATTGTTTGCTTTCTATGTTCATCTAGAGCTATCGCGGTTGAATGAGCAGGTTCCTGTTGTCCAATTTGTATGTTTTTCTCATCAATCTTTTGTAGATTCCTCGCGTGTTCGGACCTTTGAGTTTATCCGCGAGGCAAACTTGTGATCTTTGTTTTAATTCCAGACCTGAATAGTTACATTACATAACAAATAAGGATTACAAGTCTTTGGAAACACAGAAGGGAAACCACTAGGCCAAGGGTAGAAATAAGCACAAAAAAGGATAGAGTCACAAAAGAGAGGCCAAGACACACTAAACCACTATCACCAACATTAAGTGCCGCCGTTGTTATCATTCTTGCTTGGACAGACACCATCCCTTGCACGGTCCACCACCTCCCAAGGCTGCATCTCTTTGAACCAACAACCAAGCTAAGCATTATCCACATACCAATAAAGATTCAAGAAAGAAGTCCTCCACATAGCAGGAAGATATGAGGATCCCGGAAATAGAGGCCGTCAGCAAACGACGCGCATCATACACCCTAATGATCACTCTTCCCCAACCCTCAAACAGCTATCTCCCATTGCAAACCTCCACCAAAATGAAGAGAGCGGCGGAGAAGAAAGCTAGCAGTAGTAGATGTACAAGCCAGAAACCCCTTTCCAAACTCACCGGACGCAACGAAAACAAGTCTAACCAATGAGCCTTTTCAGGATTGACACACCACCCATCCAACCTCCAAACCCTTCCGGTCACCTTCTCGAGTCCCGACTGTCCAGCTTTAAACATCAGCGACCGAGCAACTGTCCTACTTAAAATTTGGCCAGAACCTTTAGGAGCTCTTCTAAATTGCCAGATCTAGTCCCACAAACCAGCCTCTCCAAATCACAAGAATATGTTCCTCACAACAAGTTAAGTAAAGTAAGTAGATCTCTAATTCCTTACTTATTTAAGTTGTGAGGAGGGCAAATTGTTTGTTTAATCATCAACTTTGAATTACGTGTTGTGTATTATTGCTAAGTTGATCGATTGAATATAAATTTAAACTTGTGGTATGTTTGAGTTTTATTTAGGAAGCAGGTCACGCTGCACCGAACTATCTTCTAACTAAATCATTCTTAACCAATGAATAATTTTAGGTCATAATGGAAATATTATTTTTTTGTGAGAATATCAATTAATCCACACATCACTTGATGTAACTTTAACATAAATATTATTGGAAAAATCTTTTTCAACACGTAGCGAAATTTGAGAGATACTGCTATATTATTTTTTATGTAGAATTTACAAATGTTTCGATTACGACATACCTAAATTGTAAGAAAACTAAAAAGTTGGATGTCGAGAAAGAAGTAACACAATTTTTTTTTCAGTTTTCACAAAATGGAAAGGGACATTGGGAAAGTGAAACAAGAAAAATTGTTTCCAATTTAATTAAACAAATCGTCACCTCATTTATTTTTCAAGAGAAAGGAGAGAGAGAAGAAAAATCGGAAGCGGGAAACAAAAATTGAAACCAAAACTCAAAACTCAAAACTCGAGAAAACCAAAATGCAATTGCCGTTTCCAACCCGCACCAGTTTCCAATGAGAAAACACCTCTCTCCTCGTCCCATTGGCTCATTTCTTCAGACGCGGATCGTACCTCAAATGCCATCTACCGTCCATTACAATCCGATCCAACGGCTCCAACTACCGCATAGATAAAATACCAAAGTTTCTTTCTTCATATTTATTCATCTTCCCAGACACATTTACAAATCATTTACAATTTCTTCCTCTCCTTTCATTAATTTTGCAATTTCTTAGATTGTTTTCAGAGAGGAAGAAGGAAACTACATCCTGCTTTTGAATCTGTTCTCGATTTTTTCGAGCTATGGAGACTGCAGCGAAGGTGAAGAAAGGAGCAGGAGGGAGGAAAGGAGGCGGTCCAAAGAAGAAGGCAGTATCTCGGTCTGTGAAAGCCGGTTTGCAGTTCCCGGTTGGTCGTATCGGCCGATACTTGAAGAAGGGAAGGTACTCTCAGCGTGTCGGGAGCGGAGCTCCGGTCTACCTTGCTGCGGTGCTCGAGTATCTTGCAGCTGAGGTAAATAGAAGTCAGCTTCTCTTGTCTTGGATTTTTAGGGTTCTGTGTAATTTAGTCTAATTTTGGGATTTGAACTGGTAACTTTCAATTTGTAGTTAGAGTTCGCTGGGTTATTGAAACAAAAATTGCTAATTGGATTTCTTAAATTAAGTTTTTTTTGCATTTCTTGAATTTGAGCTGGATCTTGGGGTTGTTTTTCTGAATTTAATGCTGTTTTTGGAATCTGGTTAGGTTTTGGAGCTGGCGGGTAATGCAGCAAGGGATAACAAAAAGAACAGGATTATCCCTAGGCATGTGCTGTTGGCTGTGA
>NBIL01129805.1:0-11169 GCA_002752925.1 Viola pubescens var. scabriuscula | reverse complement strand
GTGACTCAGAATGCGTTGGTCTTATTAGATGATTTCTCAAGAATTGCTTTTGTGTATAAACTAGTTTGCTTTTCACTAAACATTTTTATAAAATAAATAAATAATTTCATTAATAAACCATAATTAGCATAAACTAGGAGACAACAATTAGAGAGCCATCATCTGACTTTCCTCCATGGACAAACTTGCAACCATACTCATTCTTGTAAAACCCTCCAGCATAGTACAAGCAAGACTTCCACCTTAACCCAAAATTTGCATCTTCAGGTCCAAAACACGTACACAAGGAGCAGCAAAACTCATCCTATACAAAAAGGTGATGTTATCACCATACTTTAGTAGGGCCGCTCATGGACAATTTAAGTCTTGGATTAAAAAAATCATCAGTCTTACACAAACTCATCATTGCTACTGTTGATGTAACAATTATTAATACCACCTCCATTAGCAATTGTAGTATAAAACAAAAAGGGAGGAGTTGGGTTGGTATTATCAAAGGAGGTTAGGTGGAAGAAAGTGAGTAAGGGCTACTAATGTCAAAGAGATTGGGGTAATTGTTTGAAAATATTCTCCCCCTTTCTTCCATTTTTCTTTGCACAAATATTCCCTCGGTCCCGAATTAATTTTCACTTTGAGGCAAATCACGAGTATTAACAAATAATACTAAAAAAATAAATAAAGTAGTTTTTGGTCAGGGTGGGCAGCTGTGCGGGCAGACAGGTAGCAAGGGACAGACGGGCAGCAGATAAAGACAGGGCGGGCAGCTGACATAAACTACTTTTCGTCAGAGCATCAATTAAAAAGGAACACAATTTTTTAGCTAAAACGACAATTAATTCGGGACGGAAGGAGTACTATTTTTCACCCGCATGAATTATTAGCTAAAAGAAAAAAAAAACTCTCTTGATCTATTTTTTTAGGCACACAAATCATTTATACTTGTTCCATTATTTTAAATTAACGAATACGTAGCATAATTATTGGTGATAATTATTAAATAAATAAAAAAATCTCATAATGAAATTTAAAATATATTTTTTTAAAAAGCCAAACAAAAAAATTGCATAATACATGTCGCAATGTTGTCACCTTCCGTTTTAATATCATCGTCATCATCGTCATTTCAACACCGCTTGAAATACTAACCTCCATAGTACGACGTCGTTCAAGTTTGCGAAACTGTATGAAGCCAGAAAAGGCAAGAAGGTCAAATTGAATGAGATGAGAACACACGTTAACGGATGCAGCAAAGAAAAAAGCTCTGTTCCGTGCTAAGTTGAACACGCAAAAGAAGGACAAGTGAATCGATTCTCCTCTTGTTACGATCTGATCCAATTGAGAGTGCTTTGCGGTGTGTTTCTCCTACCTGTTACGAGCTTATCTATGAGAGTGATCCGGTGAGTGAGATTTTCAATATGGGTTCTCTTTGTTGCTATGGATTCTCCATGGGTTTCTGCTTATTTCTGTACTTCTGCTTCTTTTATGCGCAGATTGAAGAATGAGAGAAAGATAAAACTAGAAGCCAGGAGTATAAGTAAGTGATTGCAACTTCTCTTCTTTAATTGAAAAGATTCTTGGTTTGTCATATTTGAATTACAATGCAAATAATTGGCATCTTAAGGGACCTTTGTTATTGGTGATGGGTTTTTAGGTGGCAATATTACTAAATGTACTTTGTATTGGAATCATGAGGTCTGAACAATTTTGTTTAGGAGAACTTGTAATGATGCTTTGACTTTGTCCTGAGCCATGGCATGATCAATGGAGTTTTAAGTTTTACCTATTTAGAACCCGAAATCTAAGATTACTTGGGCACAATGAGGAGGGACCCTGACTTTTTAAAAGGGGTTATTGAGGAATATAGGGGAGGCGGATTGTATGAGGAAGGAAAGAATCGTAACCTACCAAGTGAGAATGAGTTATGCATTTTGGTCTTCATTTCAAGTGACCGTACAACTATCTTACTCATCTCAATTTGAGTCCCCTTGAAACTGATCAAGGTCACCCAGTCCTTCTGCTTAGGCATCTGCAAGTTCATTAATGATTTGTGACCTTATAAGATGCATATGGTTTATGTTAAAATAAGGCTGCTCTCTTATCAAATTTTGCAGGCTGATTGATCAAGTTTGTAACCTTAAAGTCCCTATATTACTGCAGAAAAATGCTTCTATACCATACCTAGCAGAAAAATCATCTGCCGGTAATTGGTGGAAATGGATCCGGAGCAGACGTTTATTAGGGTTCAAGAGAGGTTCTCTCAACTTCTCACCCCAAGAGTTCGCGCCACCTTGGAGTATATCTACTTGTTCTTCGCCGTCACGCTCTTCTGCATCCTTGTTGTAATGCACGCCAATTATGTCCAGCAGGTAACTTTCTTTTCTTTTTTTCCAATTTATTTTTTTAGGGTTTGTTTGTTTATTTCGCCTTAGTCTTCAATGTCTTTTGTATAAAACATTTGGTGTTGTTTGCATGCGGTTGCAGCCTGGATGTTCTGCCGAGTTCTCGGGTGTGGAGGCTATGCAAGCTCAGCTCATCCATATCAAGGTTCTTTTTTTCTCTTTAAGAATGCCTTTTTCTTCTTATTTTTTGCGTCCAAAATGGTACTTACACACTGAATTTAGCTAAAACCACCTTGAAACATTTTGTCTGGTGTTATGTCCTTCTAACTAGTTTGAGTTGAAATGCTGAATGTATGCTTTACGAGTTTGCTTCCTGTGCTGATTTCTGTTTCTTTTATGTAGATGACCAGTGCTGGCTTGTGGTCATGGAATGAGTCTGAATCCAGTGTTGTGGGTGCCCCTTTTGTGGAGATTGTGCCAGATAAATTTGAATTGCCATTGCCAAGTCTAGATGATAGTGGATTGACGTTTTTGGCTGCCAAAGTTTGGTTTAATTGTATTGGTTCAGGTGCAAGGAAAGGCAAGCTGGCATGGAAGTTCTGGAAGAGTGATACCGAACCTCAACATGAAAGCTTGACCAATGGTGAAAGCTCTAAGCCAATAATTGATGAGGGTGTTTGTAAACCTGAAAAGGTGGAGACACGCAGTAGCTTCTCTGCTTCAGCCAGGGAAACTATCAAAGCTGTCATAGTTCGTTTTGGCAAAAAGTGGCACAGGCGTCTATCATTAATTTGGAGATATGCCATGCAAATAATACGAGGCTTCCGGAAGTTGTGGGTGAGTGAATTTATGCTGTGCTGAAATCCTATTTTTCTTTTCCTATCTTGTGCCATTGTTGAGCTGTTGAATGAACAGTATTTTAAGTCTAACAGTTGCGTGCATTTTAATTCTCTGTAACCTTGATGGTCTTGATACATTATGATGTAGACGCATGAGACTTAGGTCCTTACTGCAAGTTAGTGATTAAGGGGTTCAATTATGGTTGATATTGATGTTTAGATGATAAGAGCCAGGATTTCTGAACAATTTGGTCTAAATTGAGCATTTGCTTTTAGTTCCACAGAAGCATATTGAGTCCATGACAAAAGGTGAGAAAGGTTCATTCTTCCTTTCATTAGCATGTAATCACCATTCATAATGAAAATATATTAGAATGATGCCATATCTTCTGTTGGAAATTAGGATTCTACTTATCTGTAATGGATCCTTATTCTGTATTATCCCTACTGCTGAGAGTAGGAATGGAGCCATATTTGAGCAATGAATTGTCTTAATATGTTATAAAGTTTACTGGGAATTGTAGCAGATACTGGGCCCCGTTATGTTTTGTACTAGTGCATGTAATGGTATTGTAAGATGTCAACAGGGGCAGTGGCAGTTAAATCTAGATGTTGTCAACTCTTCTTGTGATGTGTGCTGAGCTCAATCTATTTTTCCACTGAGACTAATTTCACAAAATGTGCTTACATGTGTTCTGTGGTTTCAATCTCATGCTTTGCGGGCTGTAAAACCTTGATTTTGGCTAAGATACGTGAACTAAATATTAGGCTAGCCAATGTGTAATATTTGGTGTAGGTTATTCTTAGCTGTTTTTTAAAAGCAGTAAAATTTAGTGAATGTCCTCTTTAGTTTCAAATATTTTTACCATTAGGTGCCTTGAATTTTTCAAGTTATTTGCAAGATTTTCATAGCATTTATTTAATGCTATTGGTTCTGTATTTGATCCAATCCTAATATGGTTTCCTGTATCATGCAACTGATGTTTCTTTGTTGACTGTGACATTTCAATTGCAGAATATTACTGGGATACATCTGAATCTTGATGTTCCCAAGTGGTTGAGAATACTTCATTTGGACAGGCTTAATTCTTATGCAGGTAACAACCAGGCCCTTGGTTTACTACTGATCATAGCATTGCAGACATTATATGATCTGGATTCATCCAAGTAACATGCAAAATGGTTGTGTTCATGTCAAACTTTTCTCCGTCTCAAATGCTAGAAATCCTTTCTTGGTTCAATGACTATCGAAATATCAGGCTGTTAAAACATATTTAGCAGTAGAATAAATTATAATGAAATGTGTACGCTTTAGTGCTCTAAGGACAATAAACCTTTTTGCCGTTGGCTTCTCCGAACCAGTGGTTGATAGTACAGTGTATAACGTGTTTAATGTTTTATGTGTTTCCTGTATACAAAATAACTTCTATTCAAGAGTTAGTGTCTTACACTATCTTTCCCAGCATGGTTCGGACCTTATTCTTATCTACATAGACGAGATCTTCCATTTTAGAGTATTAACTTTATTAATTTTGAATGATGCAAACACTTCTCATGCATCTTGCTGACATCATATATTCAAGATTCCTTGTGCTGATCACAATGGCTTTGCTAAGATTATCTAAGTTGTGTAATATGCTTGATGTAATTAGTATTAGTAAGGAGTTGCAAACTATTGTTGCAGCGCAATGGCTAGAGAATAAGAGCAAAGCATTTGAGCCAACTTATTTATACACCATGGAGAAGGTAATTTATTTACTTATGTATTCTAATTTCTTTTAAAGTCCAGTTCTCCTTCCACTGTTGTATTTTGTTGCATTCAGGTATAGGACCAGAGAAATTATGGTGACTTTGAGCCTTTCATGGTTATATATGTATTCTGATGTTGTAAAAAAAATCATTACAGGGTTTCTTCTTGCTGCCTGAAGAAGCCAAGTCTCGGCACAATATCGTTACTGTTAACATTAGCATATCAGCTCGACATTCTTGCTTTGGTAACAGGTATTTGTTTGGTTTCCCCTCAAAGCTTACAATTTTATGTGACAACGTATTGTTGTATCAAATTCTTAGTTTGTAGAGTTCATATAGCATGAACTCTTGGAACCTACCTTTTCTTTTGGGGCTCAACACGGCAGATCTGGTTATCAGATCAGAGAACTTTTGGGGTGCATGTTTCAGTTTGGCAGAATTTTAACTTTGTAAAGAAAAGGAAGCCACAGTAAATGGGATTCGGGAAAGAGCCAAAAGATAAGTAAAAGTCCTCTTGGCGACACTGGAGCTCAGGTGAAGTCAACTTGTTAGCTATTATCTACCTACAAGCGGTTTGTGTGAGTGGTTTGGCACTCTCACCCCTTTAAGCAGGAGGTCGTTGCTTCGATCCTTGTGTTTGGAGAAATTACCTGTTGGGAGCACTTTACTCCTTAGTGGCCCAACCCCGTATGGACAAGACTAGTGCCGCTACTGTGGGCTTAGGGATCCTTGTGATTCAAACTTTAAAAAATCACATTAGCTTTTAGGAAGTTAGTTTTAGTGGACATAAATGGAAACGTGTAAAGTTTGATGCTACATGTAATGTCAAACTTTTGTGATAATATGTATCTTCCATACAAATGATTATTGTCTTATATCCAGGTGGCAGCAACTTCTCATAAACAGAATTGTTGGATATGATACCATATTGATGAATAGTCTGTTGAATTCTCCTGGTCAAGGTGATCTCTACTTTCTTGGATGCACCGTCCTGCATATTCCAACTTTCTTTCTTTGATGTTGTTGACCAGTGAACTGTGTGATACATGATTCATTTCACTGAATGAATTATTTAAGTTTGTAGTAGTTTTATTCCACTATATTTAAATTTAATTGCATGAATTTATTAGGTTGTTGCAATGTTGAGCTTGGAAGATGATTTCTCGTTATCTTGTAGTTTCATCAAGGGTGTTTATTATGAGTGCATGCTATGTACAAACTACTGTTTAGTGCTCTACGTATATTTCAGTATGTCTTTCTCTTGTTTCTTAATGTTGGAATTCTGTCAACTGTATGGCTTCATACTTCTATATTTCTCATGGCTCAAATTGGTTGTTTTCATTCAACCCAACTATTTCAAGTTTCACCAGTTATTTTTTGTGTGTATAGCTGAATCATTTAGTGCCGTACATTGATGTCTTATCCTAGCTAGGTGCCTTGATTTGTGGTTGCTTGTTTGACCATCCAGAAAATGTTAAGATTAAGGAATGTGGGGACTGGAGTGTCGAAAGCAGATACACACAAATAACTTCTGAGTCTACTTTTGCTATTATTTAGTTACATCACTTTATGATGGGGAATTTGATATGTTACATCTGCTTCAAAGGTGCACTATGGTGCACCTTTTTCTATATAATTGATCTAATAGTTGCCTGATTCATCTAAGCATACTCTCAAACTTTATTGCAGGCTACCTGTACAATTTCCAGTCAAAGGAGTTTTACAATCTTAGTTATGCACAAGAACCACCTGAAGGTCCTGCAAAATTTGGAGGTAATATTGACTCGTTCTTTTCATCTTATTTTCTGGCACTTTTCGTATATCGCAGTTGTAAGTTCTGGCTTTGCATCTGTCAATTACATAATTTTCAACCTTTTGTTTTCTCTCTTAAGTTTGTGAAGCTTTTCAATTTAATCTTTTACTCAATTAATGTCAGGAAGAATGCTTGTAATATAATTTGTTATTTTTGTTTCTACTATATCGAGTGAATTTTTTTAAATAATTCTTCGTTTCATCTTTTGGCACTGTTCTCTCTTTATTTTTTTTAAGGAAATGAAGTATTTCATGCTTATTACTAAATGTGAGGCATTTGATACAACAGATTTATTTTCTCCTTTACTTTTAGTGGAAGTCACTGTTTCATTTAACTGCTTCAATTGAATTCAGAAAAGTTGTTTCATGTGTACGTGCGTTCAAAAATATTTTGGGGGTTTGGTCTGCTCTTAAAAAGTGGTCCTACCTCATCACCATTGTTGTGGAGATAGTGGGATGGCAACATTTATCTTAGTTTATAGGTTTACCAATCTAAAGATTGCCTTTACATAAGACATCCAAAATTATCTAATAAATGTGGTTATGTTGGAATCTTGATTAATGTGACCAGCAGACATGCGTCACCAACCACTAGGGTTTTTCTTTCCTTTTAGTTTTATTATCACAGACCACTAGGTTTTTGTTTCGAGAGAGTAGGTAATGGTGCATTAATTTGTGTCTTGATAACGTTATAATGATTCCCAATGTTTCTGTAACTGTTACACATTTTCCATGATAACATGCTAGCTAAGGTATCAAGACTAGATTGTCAATATTTAAGTTAGTGGATATGAGTAGTGCACTGACTTGTTTGTTCCATGAAGACTACCTTGTCACGAAGTGTGGAGTGCTTATGATGTCCCTGTTCGTTTTCTTCACTACCACAATGTCAGTGTCATTTACATTGAGAGAGACTCAGACTCGTATGCTGAAATTCACAGGTATTGCATTTTTGTTCTGAATTGTGTATATAAATTTATGCGATGTTGCTATCACTGAACATCATAGTGCCATGTGCACTCCGTTGTTTCAGGGTCATTCATTTATTGAAAGATTTTGCAACTAAAAGAAGTATTATTTATGCATTTGTTTCCTTATGCTTACCAACTGAAAAGAGGGTTAATGTGGCGGTTAGGTTTTCTAGGAAGTATAGTTTTGGTGCCTTTTATTTTTGTACAAACTTCTTCTGTCAGTTTGAATTATTTCATTGAGTGCAGAACTGGAAAGTACTGTCAGACAGGGTGACAATTTTTATGATGCCATCATATGCACCTACCTTTTCTTCATTAATAATGATTGCCTGTTCCCTTTTCTGAAATTCTGCAGTGCAGCTTCAACACCATGCTCGACATCGACTTCCAACATTTCAGTTGATATTTGTGCATGTGATTGAGTCACTCGTCTTTGTACCAGTAAGCAGAAATCTTGGTTTATTATTGATAAAGTAGTCTACCAATTGAGTATCCATCTTTTTTGTTTGGAATATGTTTATAATTTCTTTTCTCTGTCAATTATTCTGTGGTTTACTGTTTCTAACATCTAGTGCCGTGAGCATTCGTAGGACTTGGTAACTGATGAGGTTACACTCTTGGTTTTTGCAGATAATGATTGGTATCTTATTTTTTTTGTTCGAGTTCTACGATGATCAGCTGTTGGCTTTCTTGGTCTTAATTCTTGTATGGTTGTGTGAACTGTTCACACTCATCAGGTATCTCTCTCTCACTCACTGAGCCATGCCCGCCCACGCACACTCACACTCATGCTGTTACTGCCCTTGCTTGATATAGCGTAGTAGTGTCTTCCTTTAGGTCAATGGTGGCCTATCTTATTGCTATTACTGCATGTTCAGTATTATGCAACTCTAATAGAATAAAAGCCACTGTTACCATTGGTTAATCCATCTGCAATGAGCCATTCTAGGTGTCCTAACATTGGGTTGTGGCTCATGCTAGATGTTGTAAATTTTATGGTTCTATTCCCTCCATTTCCTATGATTTGTGCATAGATATGACGCTTTTATGAATGGGTGTTCGGTGGGGTACATAGTATTATTTGCTCTCTATAAACCATTGATGCACATTGGTTGAGAAGTTGTATTGGGCTTAAGATGTGTTTGATGAAGTGCTAGTGCAGTTCTATTGATATTGGCATTTTGGCACTCCAATTAGTTTATGTTGTAAAGATTACTAATGCTTCTCTTCCATTGCACTTACATGCCTCCATTCATCATCATGCATATGCTGTGCTTGCAGCATCTTTTTGTGGCTGCATATGTGGTTAAGTTTATTTTTTGCTTGCATAATGAGACTGTTGTTGCTATGAACTTTGCAGCGTCCGCACACCCATATCAATGAAGTTCTTCCCTCGATTCTTTTTGCTCTACTTCCTAGTTTTCCACATCTACTTCTTTTCCTATGCGTACGGTATGAAGTATGTACATCTGGTGTTCTTCTCACAGTTTCTTTTCACTTCAAAATTGTCTGAGGAAATCTTTTATATTTCTTCCAGGTTTTTCATACTTGGCGCTTTCTACAACTGCAGCATTTATGATGCATCTCATTTTATACTTCTGGAACCGTTTTGAGGTAACCATTACTTTCATACATATTACATAGTACATACTCACTTTTCTTTTTTTGCTTATTGTATTACTTTTAAGTACCAACTAAGAATCACAAAGTCAGTGATGAGATGATGTAGTTTTTCTTATGTTTGTTAACTGGGACACCACCATGTCGAAACTTGGAGGACAGCTTAATCTTAAATTTCACAATTTGACTCGGGCCAGTAAACATGAATGCTTGTTTTGATACCTTTGAAAGATCATAGCAGACGGTGGCATTTTGACTCGCGCCAGTAAACATGAATGTTCATTTTCATACCTTTGAAAGATCATAGTCTTAAAAGAACTATTCACTGCATCTCCTCATCAACTAAAGACTGATGGTCTGAATAAACACAATGTTGGAATATGCATGTGAGAAATTGTATCTCAGTTTCAAAATCAATGAGGACTTTCTGCAGCCCTATATTCTGAAGGCAATAGACTTCAGATTATGAATATCAGGGGGGAACAGTAATATATTGATACTCTCTCATATCAATATCCTTCTATCGGATGACGTGTCAACTAGCTTCCAAGAGCTCTCTCTCTCTCTCTATAAACGGTCGTCACTTATTTTTTCTCTATGCTTACATGTCTCAGGTACCAGCTCTGCAAAGGTTCATGCAAAACCGACGGTCGCAGCTTCAACAACATCCAGACTTCCATATCACATCCTCTACGATACTTGCATCAACTCTACACATCACAAGATTGAACACTAGGAACCAAGGTCCCATTAATATGGATATGGGATCTGGAGCTGGGTTGAGGCCTGGATCTGACCAACCTATGCCGGCAAATGTAGAAGGCCCAGGACTTCAACAACGCGTAGAAAATGACAACCTGGGCAGATTGGGAAATCCCATGCAGATCCCAGGTCAAGCTGATATTCGGCAACCAGAAACTGGTCCGAACCCCGGTTCTATGAATTCGTTGAGTTCTCTCTTGTTATGGATCTTGGGAGGGGCTTCTTCTGAAGGCTTGAACTCGTTTCTTTCCTTATTCAGAGATGTTAGAGAGCAGGGGGGAGTCTACCCTGAATCCCCGAGACCTGAAAACCGTGCAACGCAAGAGGGGCAATGATGTCGAGCGTTGCATTTGAAGCAATTCAGATGTAATATCAGTCAGTATTTTGCCCTGTTAGTGTACTAAAATGCAATGATAGTAACATAGTGATAGATGTTATTGTATATCGGTATATAGCAAAGGGTAATACCGGAATACCTGCATGTACTTTGTATAGAGGTGATGTATGTACGATATGTAAAATGATCAACCCTTCAATCCAGTGAAGTATATGAGAATACAAGTGATGATAGGGGTAAAAGCGTCCTTTAATTTCTTGAAGGGCCGCCCCTTTTTCTCACTAAGGTTTATGACCTATATAAGTTGTTTCGGACCTCGCACGGCACGTGTACTCAAATTTGTTGTTGTTTTAGAGGTGTAAGTTTAACAATGTTGTTTATTGCTAAGTTTTGTCTTTTTCTTTATTTTGACTATTTGAAGAGCGGGTTTATGGTATTTAGTATAGAGTTTCGTTATTTCTATTGTTTATAAAAATTTTTAAGTATCAAAATAAAATTCATCATCTATGAGAAAACAATAATTAGTAATTTTGTAAAATATATAATTATTTACTCTACATATTGGTAATACGAGTGAGAACAGGCCCTGAGAGAAGGAATTGAAATACCCAGCAACACCACTCCTGAGGATTTCATCTTTCTAACCTCAACAACTTGAAACTTGTTCCGCATAGTTTGGGCTTTCTACTTTCTAGAAAAGCCCAAATCCAGCCCACTAATGGTGAGGGGAACAGTTTCCG
>NBIL01129796.1:0-10852 GCA_002752925.1 Viola pubescens var. scabriuscula | reverse complement strand
CATGTTGCGGGCCAACATGGAAACACAAAGCCCATATATTGAGCCCATATATTAAAACATACAGCATCGTTTGCATAGGGATCCTGAAATGCCGACCCCACCAACATCGGCCACGTATCACCTGTACAACGGCTATTTTCTCTGAGCAGAATCAACAACACCACACTATCACCTCCCTCATCAACCAACAAGGCAATTAGTATCATCTCCTCTCTCGGACCCGCTGCACCGTCTGATCATCACGACCCGGAAAGAGGATCCAAAAGGATCCAATTAGTATATCTTCCTTTCCTTCTCTCCAAAATCAACACTTCCGTTTTTTTCTCATTACCATATAAACCCTGCCTTTAAGTCTTCAACACTAGTCTCTCTCTCTCTACAGAATGACTGTTGCCGGTGCAGCTACTTCTCACACCAAGAAGCTCATGAAGCTCACGCTCTCTGTTATCTGGCCACGCTTTAACTCCTCAAAATGGTACCCTTTTTGCTTCCAAAGTTTTGATTTTTTAGTTCCTTTGTTGCTTTTACTTGGATACCCGGTTGATTTTTTTTTTATGGGTTTTTAGTAAAACGGCGGCGAAGATGGCGGTGGCGAGGATAAAGCTGTTGAGGAACAAGAGAGAGGTGGTGGTGAGGCAGATGAGGAGGGACATTGCTTTGCTTCTCCAGTCTGGTCAAGATGCCACTGCTCGTATCCGGGTATGTATGCATCATGTTACTTGTTTTTAATCATGGTTGTGTGTAGAATAGATGTGTCTTTTTGGGTTGAGAAATGGGATTTAGGGCTTGTGTTGAGTACAGAAATTAAGAACGCCACTTGATGAAATAAAACTAGAGGAAGAAAGATTAAGAGGGGAAATAGTTATTTGCCTTCTAGGGTTGAGAAATGGGATTTTGGGCTTCTCTGGTCCTGTCATTTATGCAGCAGAATCTTGTGATCACTGATTGTAAGTTAGATTCAGATGCTAAGTTCAAGATTTTGAAATGCAAGTTTTGTTTTGAGGGTAAGATTTGTGTTTTTGTCAGAATTTGCTTAAAATGGAACGTTTTTTCTAGTACAATAATGGCAAGCCTGTAGGGTGAAGGATGGGCTAATTTTTCTATTGTGGCCTAGAAAACATTACCAACTAGGCAAATTAAAGGCTGGAGGTTTTGATGGACACACAGCTTACTACTATGCACATTAACTCTGATATTACTTAATTGAGGTTTGCAAATAAGGTTATTTTGTTAATATGGAATGTTGACAGTCCCAAACGTGTCTTTAGCTGTTGTATTGCTTGCAACGTGATTACTACAGCTTAACATTCTTACATAAAACTTTTATGGTTCTGTGTAGGTTGAACATGTGATAAGGGAGCAGAATGTTCTGGCTGCAAACGAATTCATTGAGCTGTTCTGTGAGTTAGTGGTGTCCAGACTTCCAATCATTGCGAAGCGAAAGTGAGAGAAACCAAAGGATAGTTACTTCCTATTTCATTATGATAATACACACGACTTCTGATGCCTATTTCATTTGTGCCCAGGGAATGTCCCGCAGACCTGAAAGAAGGGATTGCAAGCATAATCTTTGCATCACCAAGATGCTCGGAAATTCCTGAATTGACGTCACTTCGAAAGATATTTGAGAAAAAATATGGCAAAGATTTTGTATCTACTGCTACAGATCTGCGACCAAATAGTGGTGTAAATCGCCTGGTAATATTCTCACTACTTCTAACATTTGTAGATCCTTAATTAAGAATCAAATTTAGTGGAGCTGTAATTGTTATTGGATGTAACATGGTCATAGTCTCTCTTATCAATAGCTTATATGTATCGTCAAGTAGCTAGTGACGTGTTTCCTTTCAGTTCAAAATGAAATATCTTGAACATCAATAGCTTATATGTATCGTCAAGTAGAGTGACATGTTTCCTTTCAGTTCAAAATGAAATATCTTGAACATGGTCATAGATTCTCTTATCAATAGCTTGCATGGATCATCAAGGAGCTAGTGGCACGTTCTCATTCAGTCAAAAAAGAAAATCTTGATAAAGTGCTTGTTTTTCTTGCAGTTGGTTGACAAGCTTTCTGTTAGAACGCCAAGTGGGGAAGTGAAGTTGAAAATCATGAAGGAAATTGCCAAGGAGCACCAGATTCAATGGGACACAGCTGAATGTGAAAAGGAGCTTCTCAAGCCTCCAGAAGAGCTTATAGTGAGTCCATTTCCCCTGTAAGCTTGCTAAAAGTTTCATTTTTCCTTGTTAAATCTATCTTTGTTGTTTTATCAGGAGGGACATCGCACTTTCGTCAGTGCTTCTAGCTTGCCTGTTCCAAAATCTGGTGAACCGAATGTGCCAATTTCCAGGTGAGTTATTTACCCCGTCTCTTTTTTTCTCTCCTCAGCATTTGAATGCTGATGTTTTCTTCACATCTGTTGGGTTGTGCAGATCAATTTCTAAAGGAACAGGCAATGTGCATTTTCAAGACTTGGCATCAGCTGCTGAAGCCGCTGCAGAATCTGCAAAGCAAGCTATTGCAGCTGCACAAGCTGCTGCTTATATAGCCAACAAGGCTAATCAAGCATCAACTTTCGATCATAATTTAACGAGTGGCAATCATGGATTTGGAGGTATTTCTGGCTATTCTACTGGGCTTCCCATGCCAAATGATCCGAAGACCGTACATCAGATCAGGAATTACCAATCTAATGCACCTGGGACTAGGCCAGTACAGATGAATGAGGAGACAAGATCAGTGCAGATGAATCGTGAACATACCTACAGGAGATACAGCTACAATGAGACAAGGCCAGCTCCCATGGATGGTCAAGATGTCTACAGGAGACACAGCTACAACAATTCATCCCTGCATTCAGATATAAAGTTCGACGAAGAAGACTGTAAAGATGATCAAAGGAGACACAGCTACAATACTATCTGTTCTCCGCATTCAGATGTAAAGTTTGATGAATCAGACTACGATGAAGAGATAGAAATGGAAGAACCTCATGCTGGTGTCTGTCCACCACCTGGCCGACCTGCACCACCGCCACCTTCATCTCTTGCTAAACTGAGCTCATTTCCACAAGTTCATCCAAAATTACCAGATTATGATGCACTTTCTGCTCGTTTCGAATCCCTGAAGCATCGCAAATCATGAACGTGATGTTTTAGAATGCTCTCTGCCATTTTGCCGTCTTCTTTTGTCGAAATTTACATGTTATAAGACTGTGTTATCCTACGGTATAGATACAACCAAGATTAATGTAATATACTTTACAATAAAAATACTAAAAAGTTTCCTTCATTCCAAATCACCTATCCAATCCTCTAACGTGTCAACAATAGACCTCCTCTTCATGCATGGCCACACTATAGAATTCTCATCATTTATCATTATGTTAGTGCGTAAAGTTGAGATTGCACATTTTTAGAAGTTCATGGTGTAAAATGGTAACATCTTCCCCTTGTGTTTTTTTGAAGTTGACCAAAAGTTAGAGAAGATAATTTTTGCTACAATAATACAGAGCTTGGGAACTTCTTATTTAATTTAATAATACAAATTACAATGGAGCTAGAACTCCTTGTTTCCCTTTAATAATTTATTAGAAGAAACATCTCTTCTGCATATTAACCAACTATGGGTACATCAGTAACAATTTCATTGGCATCAACCCTAACATAAACCCTGCTGCAAATCACAACAGGGAGAGTTATGTCTTCATTAGATATAATCTCAGCTTTAACATAAGGATTCTCCCTCTCAATTATCTTAGCTGCTTCCTCCCCTTTAGCTCCAACAAGTTCAGGCCATGAACTCTTACCTGCATAAATTCATACCCCACACATCAAAAAAACCAAATAAATGAATAAATAAATAAAACTATATTAAAAAAGACCATAATATTTATTATATATGTATTGATAGTAGTCATAAAAATACCTTGGCATTCCCCTGACATTTTTGCAATTGAAGAATTGTTTTTGCTATGAGCTTGGGTTGTAGTTTCCAAGATTGATGATTTTTGGTGTGCAAATCTAAGGTGCATGAGAAGGGTATTTATAGAGAGTTACCGTTTGATTGCTTGTTGTACTGTATATTGCTATATTGACTTTCTGGCCATTGCCATTGTATTCAACTTTTATATTTGAAAACACAGCATATGATACATATGTATCAGATGAATTCAACCTAATTTGTACACCTTTCTTTATAAGATAATTTATGAGTTTCGATTTCACAAACAGAAACGGCTAATTGGTACATCGAACTGAGCAAAGGTTAAATATTCCATGAATGACCCATAAAGTAAAACAAATACGGTAATATTCTTAGCCAATATGTTGTTGTTGTTGGTGTGAATGATTTGACTCCTCATCCCTTAAAAAAGAAATCGTGTATTAAGAGAAATCGTGACAGGATTAGTCATAATATTGTTCTTGTAAAAGCTCAATATATTATGTCTGCTCAAACATTTTGCTTTGAAAAATTCAGTGGCTGAACTTATACGCTGCCATCCTTCATTCATATCAGCAAAAGGAAAACCTTTATGCAGCCTCATCTTATCAAACATTGACAATCGGCAAAAGCCCTCGTAGTTGCAAAACAAAAATGTTATGTACAAATTTTTTTGATCACAACAACAATTCTTCAACAAACTACAATTTTGGTATTAGTGGTTTCACATTCTCACTTATAATCAAGAGCTCGTCGACTGGATCATTTTATTCCTTGGTGAGCAACACGGTACGAAATGATTAGCCATAATAACGAAGTAAAAAAAAAACATTCGGCAATATTTGCAATATAAAAGTTTCTAGTCTGCACGGCAACAGGCATACAAATCGGAATAAGAGGCCTAAAATCGCAAGGCAACAAAGGTAATATTAGACACGTAAAGCGGATTGTAACCGATAGACTTTTCTTTATCTAACCTTGCACACGACTAGAACAAAACCTTCTAAATTTATCTACCACCGTTACATGAAAACTTGCACAAGGTCAAAAAAAATTGCACTAGCCATCTAGATTAAACTAAAAGATAGATAACACTGGTACACACAAACAACTCTAAGATTCTCCATCCAAGAGAGCAATGAATCACAATTGTTCGGAGACTCCGGACTGCAAACCTAAAAAGCGCCATAATCACCATTAACTCCGGCAAATGCAACGGACACATCATCCTCTATCTAAAACAGATGCACATGTCGCTACACACAGTTCATTCTGAAGGTAAATCACAAGGTCCATGATACAAATGCACCCACAGTCAGCAGCAACGGCAGGTCAAAAAATCTAGGCACGTGTAAGGTCTTGACTTTTCGTCAAGTTCCATTGCTGTGGGCAGTCTTTCAAAATTGTAGGTGCCACTTAGCGTGCAACAGAAGTTCTTCAAATTTCTGCACACCCCTTCACTGAATGGATATACCCGCTCTGGAATTCCCCTGTGCATCATAAAAGGTGATAAATAATGACATCACTTTGTCGTTCTCCTTTTGCAAATGCATTCCATTTAGAATAGAATAAATTGTCCTAGGATCCCGGCTTAGGTGTCAAAAGGAAGATGAGCATGCAAAATTACATGGCTTAAGCTTATTTGGTAACCAGTAAATAGTTTCTAGAGATTGGAGGAAAAACAACGAGTAAAATACACTTATGTAGCCATAAAAGAGGATAGTAACAAAAAAGCAAACCTTAGATAAAGTATGCGTCTACGCCTTACGAGTTCATAGGTCGTCTGATTTGTTAGAATAAGATAGCTGCATACCAACAAAAGGCTTCCATAAGTTTGAAAATGGTGGCAAAGCAGACCAAGAATTAATAATATAGAAGCAAACATAAATCTCTATTTGACCAAGATGGATCACTAGTATTTTGGAAACAATTACTGCTATGTCTACCCCAGTCTAAGTATCACTGAGTTTAGGTGGACATAATGAAAATGCTACCATAAATGTATCCAAGAAACAAGCTGGAGACAAATTAGCAAAAAAGAAAAAAATATATACCTATGAAAAAGTAGGAGTAGCAGCAGAAAGATCAAGGAAATTGACAACACAACCAACATGATTATAATAATTGCGTTCTTCCACCTGACATCAATAGGAATACTTCATATTAGAGAGACCATTAAGAGTGTGTAAAAAAAGTAGCTTCTCCAAGGTGCCTGCCTGACCAATAGAGAGGAATCCAAACATTTCATGCATATACTGGCACGCAAATTACTAAATAGTACAAGAATCACTAGGCTCTTTATCATTGTTTACTCTTGGGGGAGGAGGGGGGGAATCTTAGAAACATCTTAGCATGGCTCCAAAGAGCTTCTAAAAAAAAAGAAAAATGAACTATCTGGAAGAATTAAGAATCGATGTAACAATAGTGCCATACCAAGCCCCTGAGAGGTTAATCTTCAAGTATGAAATGTACAAGATACCAGTCCATAGGCACAGGGCTGTTTCTCCGCAAATGTACCACCTGACAAATCACATTATGAAAAAAAATAGATTGAATAAACATTAGTTACTGATAGATAAGTGGATCGGCACCATATAGCAAAACAGTAGCACAAGTGCACAACAGAAGAATAACAAACAAACAAAAACTCACAAGGTCCCATGATATTTCCAACAATCAACTCTACAACCACTCAAATGCTCACTATATGCACTCAATTTATACGAGACAGATCAAAATAAATTTGATGAAAATCATGTCATTATCAGTCCCCGCATGTTCATACCAGACATCCACAGCACAAGGCTACATAGCAAAATAACAATAACTAAGACAGAAAACTATTAGAAACTGTATCATATATGCTGATCTCTCTTTCATGTAAAAGTAAACACAGCTATCATATGGTTCAAATCAGACAAAAACAGAAGTCATAGACTCATAACTAAGAAAATTACAATCTAGACTTACTCGTACATCACATATTCAAACTCAATTACTAGGTAAGAATAAAAAAGACCAATCATAAAAGGCTGCAACTTAAGTTTCTGAAAAATATATACAATCATGACAAAGAATAGTGAAAGTGAATCCATAGTGCAACACATCTATCGAAGTAAATGGAAGGAAAAAGTGCCCAAGGGACCTGTTGTAAGACACAAACCTATTTTCATCGACCATCAAATTTGGACGGCAAGAATAGTAAGAGGATAAAAACTAAATACTCACCAAAATCGGCAATGATTCCCCTGGCCAATGCATGTTCCAAGCCAAACACAATGGTGATCAAACTGGAGAACGCATTTGTCACAATCATGACAATGCTTTGCTCGTGGAGGCTGAAAATTGTGCCAATATTAATATAAATAACAACAAAAGGCTTAATTACAGCCAAAATATGAAGAACCCACATTGTTAAGGAGCATTTAGATAACAATAACCAACCACAATGTCATCAGCCAAGTACTTTATGTAAACAAATAAATATTAAAATACCACCATTTGAGAGATGAGTCATATGGTGAGAAAATAATTGATACCTAGTTAACTCATTCATTTATATGTTTCCTCTAATACATATGATACGGAACTTGGGAAATAAATACCTGTTCAATCTTGCAGTAGGAACACGTAACAGCCCTGTAAAGACCAAGACAAAGCACTTTAGAGGCAAGAAAGTTATGCATCAATCCCATGCTAACAACTCATCAACCCTATCCAAACTATGCTCCTAAAATGAAAGGACCAGAAGTTGCAATCTGAACTCAAGGTCAAAGAGAGATCTACCCTACTCACTTAGTTTTATTCCCTTGTCAACAAATTTATGCACCAGTCCCATGCTAACAACTCATCAACCCGATCCAAATTATGCTGCTTTGATATCCTAAAATGAAAAAGGACTAGAAGTTGCAAGCTGAACTCAAGGTCAAAGTGAGATCAACGCTACTCACTTTGTTATCTTGTCAAGAAACACACTTATGGTTTTTCAATTTATTTTCAACAGTAAAGAGTTCTCATCATTCTTAGACTGTGACTACAACTGTTTTGTAATACAGGAGATTAAAAGAAAATGTTATAACTATTCTGGTATGCAAACACAAGACTAGAGGTTCATACTTAACAGAGGTTGCAGGGGCATGCAAGCTCAACACTAGCTTTGTCCATGATGTGAAATTACTTCTGGATACATTTCTTCCAGTCTGATCATCATCAACAGTGATAACGATGCTTCCACTTCTACTTGAAGCAGACTGACTTTGCTTAAGCATTATAAAAGAACAAAAAAGTAATAGTTAGTAAGCTAAAACTTTTAAGTATATATACACCTGTTTACACATAGGCTCTCCAATTAATAGTACACGGCCAATTTTTTTATGTAAAAATAAATAGTTCAAGATTACTGCTTACTTTGAGGTCACTGAGGCCGTTGGAAATAATGCATTCTCCTGTTGATGAGCTCTCATTGCATCAATGACAAAGCTAAAAGCATTAAACAAAGCAAACCAAAAAGCAGATGAGCAATGACATCGTACAAGAAATATATTAAAGAAGTTATGTGCCAGGAAACATTTAAACTTAATCCTTCAAAAATATCAGACTGCAACAGAAACCTACCCAGGAGAAGAAGAAGCTGTAACGAAATACTGAATCAATGTTACAACCAGCAGCAACAAGTACGCGGCAGTATACCTGAAGAAGAAGGGAACAAAAAAGTAGCACATGATTATAAAGACCATATCCAAGTTAGCACAAAACATGAGATATCATACTATAAGCCTAAGCAAAACTTCCAAAAAGATGGGGAAAATGAAAACAAAACGAAAACGGAATCGAAATCTAAAAGGGTGTAACAGCTACGCCAAAAACACACACACTTAACATCACAAGTTAAAAATAAGTTTCAGTAATTTCACAATCTTGGTGGTTCAGAGAAGGACCCGAAAACTAACATGAGCTCTACTTTCACAAAATTCAGTCTACATAAGCAATTGCGTATAAAAGAGGTTATAGAGAGTAGAAGTAATAGTTTTGCAATACCGGATTGAAGAGAAATCAATAACAAGAACCAAGAGTAGCAATACCATGGCTGGTGCTTGGTTTTCTCAATCAAATCATCATCGAAGAAGAAGAGAACACCGATGATGATTACGTGTAGCAAGACCAATGACGCTTTCAATCCCAGAAGCGATCTCCTCGCTTCAAATTAGCAAAAAATAGATAGATAAATAAGATTAGATGGATTAATCTGTACAGTAAACGAAAGAAAGTACCCAAACAGTCAGCATCAGCACACACACACGAAACTAGAAACCTTACCTGGATCGGCGAGGCAAGGATAGAGCTGGAAGAATCGATCGAGAGATTGATCCGACGCGCCACGGCACAGACCGAAAATCGTCATTACTACGAGACGAAAACGAGAATCATTCACTCGTATATGTATATAAATGTTTACTATTTCGGTTTTGTAGGTTAGGGGTGATGAATGGTGATTGTCTGCATCTAGAAGTAGTACTGTTTCTTATCCTTTTTTTAGGTTTGGGAGTTTGTAGTTGTAGAAATAACTAATAAGATGCAGGAAAGGCAGATGAGAGGAGGGAGAGTGGGGAGTGGAGAAATTCCCTGGGAGCTTGTCTTTTCTGGATTGGTTGAGATTCTAGAAGGTGAAAAATTATACTAAAACAAAAAGACTTCTTTCTTTTTTTCTCATACTGAAAAGGTGAAAAATGCAACTTTTTTTTCTTTCTTCCTTCCTTCTCAAGCTCTTAAGGGTATTATTGGTAATTTTGTAAAAAATATATCGGTTTCGGTTAGTATTTTGGTATCATACTACACACGGATTTATAAGCATTCAACATACTTGATGTAATTTTTTTAAAACATAAAGTTGAAGTGCTTGACACAAATTGAGAAGAATACGATATGGATGAAGAAAAGAGTATTGAGATTTGATTTTCGTTCATTTTTAATATTTTATTTTTTTTAAGATCGGGAAAAAAATAATACTGGTATGTATGGGACAACACTGGTCGATATATATAAATCGAATTGCAAATATAATATTTTTTAATCTCATTTTTTATTTTGAATGAGAGATATAATTCATCGGTCATATCGATCCGTACAGGATGAGATTGAGAACTCGTACAAGAATTACATTTAAAAGTCTATTATTTGCTTATCGGAAGAAAGGAAAAAAAACACTTTGCTATTTACTCTGAGCACCTCGTAGCATTTTTAGAACCTTTGAAGCTTCTATTTCTATCATTTATATATGATTTGATTTATTTTTCGGTGCCCTTTCTAATTTCTAATGGATTTCAAAGATCAAAAGTATCATATATTTTATACCTTAATTCTTTATTCTTTGCATTTTTCTATTCTTTCATTTTTAATCTCAGAATGTATTTTAAATTTGTCTTAGATTAATCTCAATTAAGCCCTCCTACTTTGATATAAACATTTTTCAAAGTGTAGACCCTAATAAGCTAACATGAAATAAACAAATGTCCAACAAATTGATAAAATGGACTGTAAATATAAAAAATAAAGAAAAATGGTAAAATTCATCCCCGTGTATCATATTTCAAGATAAACTCTTACATTTATAATTGAGTCAAATAAATATATTAGTCCATTTGATCTACATTATCGTTCATTCCTAAAAATAGTTATATCTCATTTGGATACGTCATAAGATTATGCTTACATGGTATTTTTTTAATGACATTGCATAAAAAATCACGCCCTACACTCATTTTGCAATTGAAAAATAAAAAGTTGGATTAAAAGATCCAAAAATAAAAAATCGAGCGGGATCAAAATAATATCTTATTTTCTAGCGATATAACACTGAGTAAGATCATAATAATAAATCAATATTTTTGTACACTCAATTTTATTTATTTATTT
>NBIL01129764.1:0-11708 GCA_002752925.1 Viola pubescens var. scabriuscula | reverse complement strand
GCGCGCGTGGAGCTGCTTCCCCTGGCGGAGGAGACGGCGGTCGGTGAACCGCTGGAGGAGGCGGCCGCACATGGCATAGTCGACGCCGGAGGAAAGACTGTTCGCTATATTCTTGCTCGTCATTCATTTGGTTTGATTGTGGAGGGTTTTTTTCAGTTTGATTTTCTACTGCCTCAAATTTCAATGCAAAACATAACGACGTCGTTTCGTATTTTATAAAATTGATGTTGCATTTCAAGTACAGCGAGTTACATCCCACGTGATTGAAACTCGAGAATGGATAATTAAATTATTAGGAGAAACTTAAATCAGCTTCAATTTTTTTTATCACTCTTAAATCAGACCCTAAGTTAAAACTTTTTTCAAATTGGCTCCAATTTTTTTTCTCCGTTACTCACGTTGGCCTTTAACTTATCCACCGTTAGTCAATTAGAACTCCGTACCCCCAACTTTACACTAACAACGTTAAAAAGTTATCGTTAGTAATATTTTCTTCCCCAAAACGGTATCGTTTTAAAAAAATAATTATAATAAAAAAATTAAAAGTTTAAAATTGGAATAGAATGAAAAGTTAATCGAATATGTATTTAACTACATGATAACTAATTAAATATAAAAAAAGAGAACTAACTCTATGTATATTAACTAAAAGCAAATTAATCAAGGAACTAACTCTATAATCTCTCTAATAAAAGTATATGTACATTATTATACTAAATTAGAATTATGTAAAATTCAAAATTATATATTTGTTTGTTTCTTAGAAAAATAGGGTTGATATATCTTTTTTCTTTTGTGTTGTTTTAAGTTAGCAATTTTAATTTGTCTACATTTAATTTACTTAATTACTATTATTATCCTTAATTATTGTAATTACTTTATTTTTAAAGTCGGATCAAATTATTAGGGATTGTTTTGATTTTTCTGTGAAAAAAGATGGATTAGTTATTTTGATAGTTTTTTTAAATATATAATTTCTAAGAAAAAAATATAATTTTAAATTTTACATAATTATAATTTAGTATAATAATATACATATATTTTTATTTGGTAGATTATTAGTACTTTTAAAATTGGGGATAATTAGGTTAGGTATGAAATTTTTTGTTACTTTAATTTGGAAAATTATGTTAGTATTAGGATTTAGGGTTTAGGAAAAAAATATTTATACAATTAATTAATTAGAGCAGTGAGAGGAAAAAATATTTCTGGATTGAGATTCAATTAATTTACTTTTAATTAATATATATAGAGTTAGTTCTCTTTTTTTATATTTAATTAGTTATCACGTGGTTAAATACATATTCGATTAACTTTCCATTCTATTCTAATATTTAAAATTTCAGTTTTTTTTAAAAATGGCATCGTTTTTTGGAGAAAAATGCAACTAACGGTAATTTTTTTATGGTGTTAGTATAAAGTTGGAGTACGGGGGTCTAATTGACTAACGGTAGATAAGTTGGGGGCCAAAATGAGTAATGGAGTAGGAGATTGGGGGGCAATTTAAAGAGGGTTTTAAGTTAGAGCCTGATTTAGGAGCGATAAAAAAAGTCGGGCATGATTTAACTTTTTTCCTAAATCATTAGTGTGTGATTGCTGAAATTCGGAAAGTGTAAGTGTAAACATCTCTGGTCGGTTAGGTTTTTCTGGAATCCGGATTGAGTTTAGAGATGAGAACAAGTGGGGACAAGAAATCGATTACAAATGCGATGTTGATGTTGCTCCATTCTCTTTCTAATCCCTGCTGGTAACTACATTCCAAGCCGTGTTTGCGCTATGATTCAAGTGTTTCAACTTTACTAATCTACCGAAATGATAATTTGCGAGAAATCAATTAGTGCTTTTTTTGGTAATTGCTTGGTTCTAAGCCTAGTTATTTTCCCATGGAGCAACAACACCATTTAACTTCTGATTCTGGGGAACGGTTGGTTGATTCGGGAAAATACCGCAAGGTAGTTGGTACTTGATTTATTTAACAATAACCATAAAAGAATTGGCATACTCAATTCATATGCTTAGTCAATTTATGCATGACCATCGCTAAGTCATTTGGAGGCAGGCATGAGAGTTCTTCGTTACTTAAAATCTACTCCCGACCAAGGCAGTTTCTTCTCATCCTCAAGTTATATCCTCGCAAGGTTTTTGTGACGCAGATAGGGCATATACCCAAGGACCACCCGATTGATTTGTGGTTATATTATTTGTGTTTTTCCCCAATGTTATTAAAAACAGCTACGAGAAGTGAGCTGAAAATTAATTTAGAATCGACTTTAATAAGACAAAAAATAGGAGGATCACAAGTCGATCCCATAACAAAACTAAAGCCGACCTTTACACCTTAGGGGGAAACCACCTATCTCCAAGGGAAAATTACAAAATTCCAAATCGAATCAAATCATTTTTCCTAGACCATTCCGTATTTCTCTCAATATCAGTCATAGAGTACAAAAACATCAGGTAATACAGTACGGAAATATCAAGTAAGTAACCTTTATCCAAGTGAATCAAAGAGTCAAATACGGATGTCTGACACGATTAATATCGAACGAATCTTGTTGAAAGCAAACTAAGTTCCGTTCAACTCAAATCGCCCAAACGACTGCGTACATCAAGGAAGTCCAGATCTTCTGTTTATCTATTCCCAAACCTGCAACCACGTGATCCCATCCAAAAAAAAATAACGAGGCCACATCACAAGGAGGAACCCATGTTATTTGCGTTGCTGCAGTTTGAGGGAGTGGGTGATAGTGGTGGCATTGAGATAACAAAGTCCTGTATTTTTTTTCTTCTTCACGATATTTCTTACAAGCATTATTTTCTTTTGTTTATTATAAAAGATTTATTTATTTTTATAAATATTAAAATCTCTTTATTATTATTTTAATATAAAAGGTTTAGTTCTTTCAAAATATATATATATATATATATAAAAGGTTTATTTGCTTTGACTAGAAGGTCAGGGAAATTTAAACCAGCTTTTATAATCCCAATGAAATTTTCATCCTCTTAATTTTCCCAGTTAATGAAATTTTCAGTTTTATTCAACAACAAAAAAATAGTTAGGGGCTAAATAAAAAAATTAAAAAGTTAGGGATTGTTTTGCATTTGAACAATAGTTCAGGGGTGAAATACATACTTATCCCAATTACAATTAGTCAACTAACTAGCAATGAGCCAATGAGCCAATGAACCCATTTTCTATGCCATACGGTGTCGCATTAATTACCCCCTTCAAACTTACAAAGAACCCAGATCTAACCAACCACTATCCGTTTTCATTCTCGGATTTCCTTTCCCTCGTCGTCCTCCACCATCTTCTCCTCTTCCCAATCAGATCTCCACCCAGATAAAGAAAATGACGAAACTCCCCTTCCTCCTCCTCCTCCTCTCCCTCTTCTCCCCTTCCTCCGCCGAAATCAAATCCCTCACCATCTCCAACGACAACCGCCAAATGATCCTCTTCGAGAAATTCGGCTTCACACACACCGGCCACGTCACCATCGCCGTACACTCCGTCTCCGTCGCCTACACTTCCAACGCGCCCAACCCAGACCCTTCCCGCCTCGGATTCTTCCTCCTATCCGAGGAATCCCTCCTCCAGGTACTCCTCGAGATCCAGCAGAACCGTAACTTCTGCGTCCTCGATTCCCGCTACATCATCTCCCTCTTCTCATTCCGTGACCTCTCCCCTCCTCCGCTCTCCTCCTTTAACCAATCCTACCCTGTCGGCACCCCCAACGAGTACTCCCTCTTCTTCGCCAACTGCGCACCCGAGACTCGCGTTTCCATGGCCGTGCGCACAGAAATCTACAACCTCGATGGCGATGGTGCCAAGGATTACCTCTCCGCTGGGCTAACGCACCTCCCCTCCTTGTACTCGTTCTACTCAGTTATTTACATCGCCTTCTTGGGGCTTTGGATCTATGTCTCTTACACCAACAGAACATCCATCCACCGGATCCATTTATTGATGTCTGTGCTGCTTTTGATGAAGGCGCTTAACTTGATCTGCGCTGCCGAGGATAAGCATTACGTTAAAGTGACTGGTACACCTCACGGCTGGGATGTGCTGTTTTACATTTTTCAGTTTATTCGTGTTGTTTTGCTGTTTACTGTTATTGTTTTGATCGGAACTGGGTGGTCGTTCTTAAAGCCATTTTTGCAAGAGAAGGAAAAGAAAGTGTTGATGATTGTGATCCCACTCCAGGTTTTAGCTAATGTGGCATCAATTGTGATTGGGGAGACTGGTCCGTTTATTAGGGATTGGGTGACTTGGAATCAAGTGTTTCTGTTGGTGGATATTATTTGTTGCTGCGCCATCATCTTCCCGATTGTGTGGTCGATCCGATCATTGAAAGAGACATCTAAGACTGACGGGAAGGCTGCCAGGAATTTGGCCAAGTTGCAGCTGTTTAGGCAGTTTTACATTGTGGTGATTGGGTATTTGTACTTTACAAGGATTGTGGTCTTTGCCCTCAAGACCATTGCTGCGTATAAGTACAAGTGGGTGAGCAATGCAGCGGAGGAGATTGCCAGTTTGGCATTCTATGCAGTGATGTTTTACATGTTCCGGCCTGTGGAGAAGAATGAGTATTTTGTTCTCGATGAGGAGGAAGAAGAGGCTGCAGAAATGGCATTGAGAGATGAAGAATTTGAGCTTTGAAATGGAGGAGATGGAAGGGTTCTACCTCTGTAAGTTGTAATGTTTTCATCATAGAGTTACCTGATCATGTCACACACTGCAGTTACTGCTCTATTTTGTCTTTAGACTTTTATTTTTTTGTTCTGCTATTATAACAACTCTGTTATTTACTGAGTAGTTGCTGTATTTTTGGTTATTGGGATATCATATTTCACAAGATGATAGCTGCTTATGCTTTGTTTGATAGTTAACGGAAATATATCGTGATTGTTCCACTGTTACCTGGCTTTATCTTGTGTTTATATGAAATTGGATAAGCTCTTTTAGCATGTGATGTGATGTATTTCCTTGCATTTTTTTGAAGTGTACCTGTTGGTTGATCCCATTCATCTTTGCTCGTTTTGTTATTAGGCTTTTGTAGATTGTAAATTGTTTATGTTGAGAATTATTGTCTTCCTTAAGAGATGCGATTGATAGACCTAATCCATTTGTCGATTCATTTCTAAATCTAATTCCATGTTGTAAGCATAGTTTCTGTTTGATGTTAGGTTAAGTGAGCCTGCTCACAGTTTTGGTTATACATCATACTGGTCATGGAGTATTCGGTTCTTTGGATGTTCCACTGTCATCCCCTATTTAGTGCTCTCTTTTCTCCTTCAGAATGTGTAACGTTAGCTATGCATGTCAATGTGTAATGTTAGCAGCTATTCATGTCAATGGTTTCCATGAAATCTCATTCAGAAATATAGCAATAAAATTAAAGTTGATGAGATTTAGAACAGGAAAATGAGTGCACTGTTGTTTTTACCTTTTCACAGGCTTTTTGTAGTAGGAAAATGAGTGCATTGTTGCTTTCCCTCCATCCTCCTCTCCTCCTCAATGGACACTAGCATCTATCCCTGCAATGTAAACGGGTAAGAGTACGAACCCAGACACAAATTTGATTGCCAACCGAACGAATTAATAGATTCAAACACCAATCTCAGCCAAAGTATTACAATAGTATAACCACACATCTATTTATTAAAAAGCTTTTGGATTGGATCTGTCCATCTACAACCCTATCAACTTCAAATCATAAGGTCAACCCAAGTTTGGCAAAGTTGGTTCCAAACACAAATGAATCTAATCAACTGATGAAATCATACAAAAGGATTCCTTGATTGTTCTACAAATCTCTACAAAACAAACAACTTTTTGTGATGATTTTGATGTATATGAAGTATTTCCATGTGCACTTCTTATTTGCCTAGTCAGCTAATCAGGCCAATTCATGGACTTAACTCTGTTGGGCCGAGACGTAAAGACACCAACTTCTTTTAGCCCAAAAGGCCCAAATTACAAAGAGCCGTAAGTTAAGTGTTTGTTTCTCTCACAGACAAGTTGTCGAAACCTTCTCAAAATGACAGAAAACCTCTATGTACAAAAGATGACCCCATTTTCACGTGATTCGGTGCCGCATTATATCACATTATTAACAAGTATTTGTCTATCAAAAGCAGTACCTATCTACTCTTAAGTTCCATAATATTCCATTGTGGGGTAAAGATCGCTTAAGAAACGGGGCAAACTAGAAAGTGAATGATTGTAACATACAGGCCAAACTACAGATATGATAGCAACACGCACTCAAGTCTATCTAAATCATGTACTAACTAGTAGGGGTGGTAATTTTAGTCCTGTCCCGTGATCCATTATGTTAGTATCGGTTCCAACGAAATCAGACCTAATTTTATATACGGTACCATTTTATTCCAGTTCTGTATATTCGTAACTCATTGAGATAACTCATTTTATTCACATTTCACTCAATTCCATATCAGAAAATCCTCATCTTTTTTGTTATTTTCTAAATATTATCATTATAAATTATTCTAGATTTCTGTTATTGATGGACTTGAATTGTGGTTTGAATTGGATTGAATTGTGGTTTGAAAGATGAAGTTGTTTCTGCAAGTATAATAATTTAGGGTAATACAAATACCCGAAATTCCGACCCAAAATAAATTTCGGAAAAATAGAATCGGGTCCAATTACCGGACCCGTCAAAATTCATGAGTTCGAACCGGGACTGATTTTCCAATCTCAATTAGTCCCGTAACCCGACCCGTGGTACCGTTTTGCCACCTCTACTAACAAGTAAGTCTACCCTATCATTTAATAAAAAAAAAAAAACAGAAATTGGATGAAGTTGTGTTATTTTTTATAGCTAGAGTTCTTTAATCACTTTTCTTACCTTAATTGAGAAGGCTAATCCTGTTTGAACAATTGCATGGATCAATTTACCGTAAAATAAAATGATCGTAATAAATAGTGGCAGATCGAATTATACTTAAGAAGTGAAAGTTTCAAACTGTATTGCTCTTAATTAATGAAGAGTTTGATCATCAACTAAAAATTAACAATTTGAAGTTGTTATTATTTTGGGACAAGTTGATGATATGATGGAGCGCAGAAATGAAGCCCGTACGTAGAAGAACCCAAGTTTCAGCAACCTCAAATGCGTTCGTTTGGTGGGTGTTATCATTGTTTCTCATTCCGCCCCCATCTTTTTTCTTCTCTGTTTTGTTTTATTTGCACACTCAAAATCCAAATACTTAACATAAAAGAATCAACTTAGTCAAATTAAAGCAATAATATTACAGCAATTACAGCAAGTTATTGAAACTTGGAGCTTTTTATATTATGTTATATAAATGTACTAATGAATGGTTCTATATGTTTTGTCGTTTTAGTGATCAATTTGTGTACTTAAATATATTGAATAAAGATTGGCACATTCTTAGAATCAGTTAATTATAGAATCAATTAACAAGTATATTGCATTTGTGATTTGTGTTAAAAGAATTTAGCGTTGCAAGTCAATGTATTCAATGTTTTATTTTCTTTAACATGATTAATTATTGTACTCTTTTTATATTATTGTCTATAAAAAATCAATAACATAAGTTAAAACTTACGACCTACATAAATTGTAAATCTTTTATATTATAAGTGTAACTTTCAAAATTAAATTACATGTATAAGTTGGAGTCAATTGATTCCAAGAATCAACCAAACAACTCTCAAAATATATTTTCACTTTCATTTCCTACCTATTTGACCCAATAATCTCTCCTTTCTCTCTTTTTGTTTTGGACAAAATTTCAATAACTAGTGTCCCGAGAGATGAGTTGAAATCAATGTACATGTAACTTATTGATTGTCTGATTGGTGGTAAAAATAATAGTAAAAAATTTCACCTATATTCGAATCCCACCTCGCCTAAAGAAAAAAGAGAAAGAAAAGAAATGGGTTGAATCGTTGAAATGCCTCTTATTGTTTTGACCACGACATTAGGCTTTTACTCTAAGTATGATAACTCATTATCTACGCCGTTTCACATTAATAATGAGATCCATCACTGTAATTAAATTTGAATTTTTAATTTATTTGATTAATAATTAGTTTTATCTTTTCTCCTACTTTTAGAAAAATAAAATAAACAGAAGAATAAAATGTAGACGTTCTACTATCGTTATAATTTTTTGAAAGGTAAGTATCTCGGTTTCATATTTTCATATAGAAATTTATATAGAATCTTTGAAAAAGACTTCTTTTTTTTTTGGTAAAAAAGAAAAGACTTACTATCTTACTGTAGTTCACATTATGTGAACGATTTTTTTCTTATGATCATTAAAACCTACAATTAATCGATGGCCACTTCTAAAAAGGGAATCCAAAGCTCATCAATCTCTCTATTACTTTCTTCGATTGGCCTTTATTGTTATGGGCTGTTGTAATCTACCGGCCGGTACATTTGGCTTTCGGGTATTGTAATTAAAGGACTCTTCGATTAGCTTTAGGACTAAATAAAAAAAAAGTATAAAAAAAATTGAGATTATATCAGATGGTTTCGTATTTAAAAGATAAAACGAAGAAAATATGAAAATCTACAGGAAAAAAATTGAAGTTTGCCCGTATAAATATAACCGGAAAAGTTGACAAAATTTCTGTGGGTTTACTCTACGAACATAATTAATCATAATTTACCGAGTCTAAAAAAATAAAAATAAATACGTGAGAGCAAAAGTTAACAAAAGAATCCCTTCAATAATGGAAATATTTATTTATAATTACGTCTCTTGCGTGAAATTATTTAATAAAATTAATTAATACTCTAACATTAGTTGTAATCGAGTGATAAGAAAAATATGCATTCAACCATAACTCAAAGAAATGAAACATTTCAAAACTCATTAATATTTTGATCATATTAGTCTCTTAAAATCTACGGCCGTTCCTTATAGTTCATTACTCGTAATTAAATTTTTAGCTGACTCCGATAAAAAAAAAGCTGCGAGAATAAAAAACTGACGAGTGGCGAGTGCACGACTCTCCCAAACCGTAACAGGATAATCCTACCGTTATTTTACATCAGAGTACCATGTTTGGATAGCGCAGGCTTGCAGCTGGTCATAATCATAGTGTCACTTTTTGAACATGCCAACACCCAAAAATAAAAATTAGTTTAAGAGCAAGAACAATTAGCTGAACTGTCGGTTGATTAGGATTCCTTATTTAACTAATTTAATTAATTAAAAGAATCACACTGCACCTACAACACCCTTAATTTGGCGATAATGTCAAAATATTCACACCAGCTGTATAAATTAATTATCGAGTAATTATAACCCACCTAATAATGCATTATTAAAAAGAAAATATACAAATTTATTAGGGAAATTGAGGGGAAAAAATACACAAAATTATTAAATACCTCAAACATAAATAAATAATCAAAGACACGAAGCAAGAAAGAAAAAAATGGATTACAAACTTTCGAAATCAAACCATTAGTTGGTAATTAATTAACTCAGTACTAATAATTAGTCCTTATTTGGATCCACAACATCTACACTAGCGGTACAAGACAACAAACGGTGAAAAATTCTAAAAAAGCTTTCCCTCATTTTCCTAAACACCAAACACTTTTTTTTCCTTTTCTCTTTAATTACCTTTTCTTTTTCCTTTGTTCTCTTCTTGCCTTGGCCGCAACTGATCACCACATTTTCTTTAACCCATTTCTTGGTCTTCTCCGGCACGCTCTCTTTCCTCGAAAATGTGTAGCTTCTAAGATAAATCTGCCGGCAAGATATGCTGTCCACCACCCTAGGGTGGCAGTACTGCCGCTGCCCATGCAAACCCTGCCGGCCTCCGCGGTGGACCGACTTTATGAACTCCACATCGGATTCCGGCCACTTGTAGAGGTTGACGTACGTCGCGCGAACCGGCACGCGCGGGTCACGTGTGTCGTTGACACAGTTTGATATGCAAACTGAGCTCATATTTTTTTGGGTTTGTTTCTGGTGGGTTTGTTGTGATGAGAGGGTGTGTACTTTTGTGATATGGGATTAGGGTTATATAATGGCAAAGCCTTAGATTGCAAGAAAAGTTTTGAATGCACAACAAGGTGTGGTAAATTGGTAATGAATGAATAGCAGTGGGAATTTTATTTTTGGCATAATTGGTAATGAAGATGAATGTGTGGTGGTGTATAAATTAATTATTGCATTGGGCAAAAAGGGGAAAAAGACTAATTAAAGAGTGGTTAATTTTCTATCTTCCTATAAAGCCCTTATGGAAAGTATGGTTAAGGCCCAAGGGATATGATTATACAAATGTTATAAGGGGGTAAATATGGAACTTTAAGGGGGTAAATATGGAACTTAATTAATTAGGTGATCAGTTTGGAAGTAACGAGAATGTGATTAATTGATAAAAAAAATTATTTGTTTATGGCATGGCTAAAGAACAAATTAAATTGCCTCTTTAAATATGTTTGCTATATTAATTAATATAGTGAGGACACAAACTCTATGTTCTCATCAGCTATCGTCTACGAGTATTAATTATTGACTTTCCTATGGTGTAATAGGTGTCTGTTGTCGAAACTCATTTGTGTTTTTTTTGTTCATAACTCACAATAGTGAAGAGCAAATATCAACGTAGAGTCAATTGCAAGGGCAATTTAGATCGATTGCTATTGAAGTGTTTCTTTTAGAGGCAATTCATAATAAATGTGTAAAATACCCAAATATGAAATATGGTGTCTTTTCGAATAACTACCATACAAAAGACTCTTTTGCTCTGTCATTTGATTAAAAAAAGGCATTAGTTAATTACCTCAATAACCTTGATATTTGTACTAGTGTGACAAGTAGTAACGTGAAAATCCTCTTGTTTTTAAATTAGTTTTCTTCTTCTACTAAACTAATTACAAAATAGTTTAAAATTAAGGAAATTAATGACAACAAATTTAAGGACCGTATACGTTACCAGCCCATCTCTAGATTCACTACATTACTGCCACGTGGGACGCCGGGAATTGTACACATGGCCGTGATTCATTGGTTGACATGCTTTTCAGAAAGAGTAGAAGTACGGTAATATTTTGTCGCAAATTGATAACCAACTAGTTTACATGTTCACTAGTTCTTGACTACTAATTTGATCATAAAGCATCTTTACACATGAGAAATCAAATTGAACATTTGATGCAAATGAAAGTGTAACACTGTTACATTGCTGGTTAATTGGTAGTACATTTTTTATTATAAAATAAATCGTAAATAAAATTTATGGTGAGACGAAAAGAAGGATTATAATGAGTCATTTGACCCATGTACTTATCGTATTGTAATCATTTTGCCCTTATACTCAACATTTTATTTTTATTTGGCCCCTGGGAGGTTAGTCACCCTCCAACCTAGACGACTTGGGTATTTTTTTATAATTTTTGTGTTGATCGGATAGTCGCATCATATTTATAAAATCAGAAAGTCTAAAATTATAAAAAAACATTAGGGAAAATAAATAAATAAAATATTTTTTTTCGAGAGAAAAAATCAGATAAATTTAGAAAATGAAGTAAAAATTATAAAACACTGTCAAAAGTATAAAAGAAACAAAATAAATAGTACACAATTTTAAATATTAAATTTTTAAAATTAAAAAAATGTGAAATGAGAACTGAAACAGAACACTTTCTTATTTTTCTTGATTTTCTGGCCGTCCACCACGGGAA
>NBIL01129760.1:0-15961 GCA_002752925.1 Viola pubescens var. scabriuscula | reverse complement strand
TCCATATTTGGGAGAGCAGAGAATTTGGAAATTTGTGTATACGCCAACCTTGTTTAGCTAGGAGTGCGAGGTTAAATTTCCTGACCTTCCTAAAACCCAAACCACCCACCTCCTTAGATCTACATAGCTTATCCCAAGACACCCAGTGCATCTTACGTTCTTCCGAGTTTCCTCCCCACCAGAATCTCCTTGTCGCCTTTTCCACCTCCTCACATATGGACATCGGTATCTCAAAACAACTCATCAGGTATTCTAATATAGTTTAAAAGTCATTCTTTTGGAAAAGGAAGGAATTAGTGTAATTAAAAAAAAAATCTATAATGTTATTTGAGTTAGTCTAACGATGAGGTGGTAAGTAATATGTCAAAAGGTTATTAATTCAAACATTTATAAATCAACGCCCATAGTAATTCTCCTTTAACTTCTCACACATTTAAAAAGTGAAGGATTGAAAACCAAAAGTGGATAGATCTCTTTAGATAGAAAGAATATTTCTATACATATAAATAAATCTTACAAACCAAACATTTTTGGTTTCCGGTTTCCTACCCGGTATTTCAATGTACTGCGTACTAATCTGCGGATGTACGTTCTTGACGATGCTAAATTCTACAACAATATTAATGTGCACTGCTTGTATAAGATGGAGCTCAAAGTGTTAGAAAACCGAGTATCTTTATATTGGGGACAAACAGACCGGATATCTAAAGATATGCTTGACGACCGTGGCATCCACTTGTTTTAGAGATGAACAAACTACAAAAGTCATGGAATGAAAGATGCACATTTCTGCTCATTTTGTAGAAAAAACTTTGAAATCGACCCGACCAATTTGGTAGCATTTTATGGAGTGTGACGTTAAGTCAAGACTTATTAAGGTTATAATATATGCTGCTCACAAACACTTATTTAATTTTATTATAATTAATGTGTAAAAAGAGATTCTTACCCATCGAATTGACCCCATAAAAAATTAATTTTTGGTTTATTATTCTTACTTAAGATGACCAAACAAAGAACTTATTCATTTTTAATAAAAATTTTGAGTTTAGATTTTGAGAATGAGACCAAATTATATCGGGGATAAGATTAGTGTCTTGTACGGTAGGACTGAGAAGATAACCGGAAAAAAATATATTAACGTGTAGAATTAGACCGTGAATTATGTTTCTACGTGTCAGGACAGGAATATTCCACGTTAATGACAGCCTACTTTTCCATTTTTTTAATTAATTGCACTTTTCCGGCGATCCCAGGTGGAACTGGATTGGAACTTTTGCGATGCAGAAAGCCTCCTCGTTAATCACGGCCCCCTTTTCTCCATCTCTTCCCATCTTACCCTCTCCAATCATCCTTTATTTACAAATCCACCCCGCAAAAAACAAAATCCTTTCCTTGCATGGAGGGGTATTTAAATAAAAGCATGTACTCGACGAGGATGATATGCCACGTGTCAAATGCTCGACCCTCCTTTGCTCGGTATATGAACACCACTGAGATTTTTCCCGCTCCAAGAAAAAAAACGCATTTGGGCGAAATAAAAATTTATCAGTTTTTCACTCTGTTTATTATCCTCTCTGGATTGAGAGAAACCAGAGACAGACAATACAGAGAAACGGTGTCGTCTGGTTGCGTTTTGAAATTGAAGCTCTCGCTCATCTACTTCAAATGCTATAAACTAGTCTTACTCAGTCCGGTGAAGTTGCAGTAGAGTAGAGGACTAGGAGAAGTAATGGCCATCGGCGGTTTGATTTCGAACCGGAATTTCGGTTCCTTTATCGGATCAGGTATGCCCGATTATTTTTCTCACTTGCTTTTCAATGTCAATTTCACTTTGCATTTGGTTAATTTTTGCTATCTGCATGCTTTAATTTCCCAGAAAAGGAATATTTGCCATTTTTAAGTGGATTTACTGTAAAATTGTTTATGGGAATTGAAAAAAAAAAACAGAAAGATATGAGTATTGCATCAGATTTAAGTGCACTTGATGAAACTGTAGTTGCTAATCCAATTGCATTTATGTATGCATTTATTTTTGGTAATAATGATTTGTTTATTTTATCTGCTGCTTAATGCCAACTTAGTACTGGTGTTTCTCTTTCCTAATTTGATTAATTTACTGAACTGGAACTTTCCTTGTTCCTGCATGTAACGCTTCTCTGCTGGATTATTTTATAGTTTAAAGTTTGGGTTTATCTGTAATTAGTAACCGCTTTTGGAGCATATTTGCCAAATTAGTAAAGAGCAAATGCAGAATGCATTCAATGTTTATTGGTGCAAACATTAGAAAGATTCTTGGTTACTTTCTATGTAAGCGTTGGAAAATCCGCTTGTTGTTTGCTACAAACCGAAACTTCATGTTTTGGTCATTAATTTTTGTAAATTTCTAACTTAATATAGTGAACTATCTTTGCATCCACGTAGTTTGAGGGGAACTTGTATAATTAACTTTCTGATATTGGCAGGGAATGTCTGTCAATCCAAAAAAGGTATTAGGCAGCTAAGGAGGCAGCGATCGGACATTGTTGTTTCACGGTATGCGCAGGGAAAACTTCAAAGCCAAAAGGCCAGTGGTCTTACCTCTGGTGTCTCGTACTCCTCATTTATCCAGGTTACTAGTCGTTCAGATGAAAAAACTATCAGATCCTTAGCTGTTTATCCTCAGCAAAGAAGAGGAAGATGTGAATGTTATCTTTCTCTGGATTGCTCAATTGGTAGTTGGCTTCGACCTAACAATGCACCTTGCCAGCATGCTCAATATGTGAAGGTGAATAGAACTCGTACTTACTATAAATCCGAGGATTGTGAACTACCTGAAGCAGCTGCAGACTCACTGAAGTCAGTAGATGGGGCAGGTGAGGCTGTTTTACTAGAAGGTAATCTGCAGCAAGCATCTCCTTGGTGGGAAGAATTTCCAAAGCGATGGGTGATTGTACTACTTTGTTTCTCAGCATTTCTGTTGTGCAACATGGACCGTGTGAGTGCTTTTTATATGTTCCTTGCTTTCCATAGGTGCTTTTATGTGCCATAGATTTTGCTACAAATAATTGGCACTCAATTATCTTTAAATTGCAAAGTGCCTCAAGCTGCACTGAGCTACCCAATATATAAATTTACTAGGTTGGGATAGGTTCTGATTTGAGAAAATGTACTAGCTATTAATTATGCATATTTATCTTTGTATGGCAGCTTATGCTAACTTCTATCTCTTTTTGTTTTTCTTTCCAGGTAAACATGAGCATTGCAATACTTCCAATGTCAAAAGAGTTCAACTGGAACAGTGCAACTGTTGGTTTAATTCAGTCCTCTTTCTTCTGGGGATACCTTACAACACAGGTATGGCACTAGATAACAGGACATAAAAGAGTAAATCCTGAAGTGTCTGCACATCAGCATACACTTGCAGAAGTTTTTACTTTGTGACTTTACAGTGTTATTGTTTTTAAGTACATGCTTACGTTCGTTCTCCTATCTCAAGCTCCCGAGAACTAACATTCTGACATTTTTTTGATCCTTTCAATCTAATCATGGCTCCTTTATATTATGGCCAATAGATTGTTGGAGGCATCTTGGCGGATAAAATTGGTGGAAAGCTAGTGCTAGGCTTTGGAGTGATTTGGTGGTCAATAGCAACGATTTTGACTCCTATTGCTGCAAAACTTGGTCTCCCTTTCTTACTCCTGATGCGTGCTTTTATGGGAATTGGCGAGGTTGGTTTCTTTCTTCTTTTTGTATTCTTCTGGCTTTACTGCTATGCGTGTAGTATTAGGTCCATTGTTCCCTTAGTGACATGAAATGGTTTGATTAAGTGTATAGTTAATGTCATAGAGAATTGCATCATATTTGTGGCGAGATATTGGCAGAGGGAAAAATTGCATTCTTGTCTTGCAAGTTTGCATTTGATTATTTTTTTCTGCCTTCTTCAATGCCATAGTTTGATTTTCTCTATAAACTCTCTGAAAGAGAACTGTTTTTGTTAACAACAGCTTGGATGACTTTAATGGCTACTTTACGTCATTTACAGGGCGTTGCTATGCCTGCCATGAATAACATTCTGTCCAAGTGGATTCCAGTGTCAGAGAGAAGCAGATCACTTGCCCTAGTTTATAGCGGCATGTATCTTGGTTCTGTCACAGGATTGGCTGCCTCTCCGTATCTAATTCAGAAATTTGGGTGGCCATCTGTCTTCTACTCTTTTGGTTCTCTTGGAAGCATCTGGTTTGCACTGTGGGCGAAGAAGGTAAGCTGCCGATTATTTCATCCATCATTCCTTGGGGAATCCTACTCATCTCCATTTGCTTGCTATATTCAATAGGCCAGTGTGTTATATAGTCTTTTGCAGTGCATGTCTGATGTTAGGTGGCAAGCCATGGAAGTTAACTCAAAAAGTTTTTGCTTCTATGGTTGGTTTTTTCCTCAGGCATATAGCTCACCAAAGGAAGACCCAGAGCTTAGTGCACAGGAAAAAGATCTAATCATGGGTGGCAGCGTATCAAAGGAACCTGTTTCAGTCATTCCTTGGAAACTAATATTATCTAAGCCACCTGTTTGGGCTCTGATTATTTCTCACTTCTGCCATAATTGGGGAACCTTTATTCTTCTAACTTGGATGCCTACTTACTACAATCAGGTGATTTGGAGTGTTGTATATACATTTTCTTATGTATTTGATTTCTGTCGATCTGCTGTGGATAGTAATAACTCACATGCAACCAAACAGTTAAATGTGTGGAATGATGACTACCTACAGCATTTTTTTTTGGGTCTTCCAAGTGTGCGATTGTGTATTGGTTGCATCTCGCTTTTTGCCTTGTAACCAAAGTCATATGTTTCATTTTTTGATTGTTTTTCAGGTCTTGAAGTTTAACCTCACTGAATCTGGACTACTCTGTGTCTTGCCATGGTTGACCATGGCTGTTTTTGCAAATATAGGAGGCTGGATTGCTGACACACTTGTGAGCAGAGGTCTCTCTATAACAGCAGTCCGAAAGGCAAGGGTTAAACACTTCTTAGATGAAATTGTTTTTTATGGTAGTGCTTGATTATTGTTTTTAATTTTCTGAGACCAATGATAATATGTTCATTTCTTGGGAAGAAGTCCATGGACTTATTTGCCACGTCATCAAATGCATTGACTCTTAGACTAGAAATCCTATTTTCACTAGAATATATGAAGAAGTTGTTTAATGAATTTATGTACTAGCTAATCATAATATCTCTGATGAGATCAAAGTTTCTAATGTGCTTCTTTCCATGTCATGTAGTCTATGTAGTAGAACATGCATTCCAATTTTGCTGGCCATAATTCTTGCTACCTACTGTATTTTTGCTTACCTCAAAGCCAAGTAATAACTGTTTCTCAATACCTATCGGTAATGCAGATCATGCAATCAATTGGGTTTTTAGGGCCAGCCTTCTTTCTTACACAGCTGAGCCGTGTCAAGACCCCTGCTATGGCTGTACTATGCATGGCATGCAGTCAGGTTTGCTCTATATTATTTCTGTACTTTTAAAGTATTAGTGCTTAGTATCTTGCTATTTTTATATACATATATAATTTAGCATATGGAAGTGGCAAGTCATGCTTCATAAACCGGCTGGAAATGGAAGTGGTCGCATCAGATACACCTTCTCTTTTGAAAACCCTATACTACTACACTGATCGCTTTATTGATAACAGGGATCTGATGCATTCTCTCAGTCTGGTCTCTATTCCAATCACCAAGACATTGGACCGCGCTATGCTGTGAGTTAATGCTAATCTTTATATTCATAAAGTTTCAGTGAACCACAAGACATTCCATCAATTTGACATAGCTCGTGATCCGTAAACATTTTTTAGCACAGATTTTCTTGTTGCACTTTTTAAGAATTCTGCAAAATAGCTGATAAACTTCAAATAATTACAGGGTGTTCTGTTAGGGCTATCAAATACAGCAGGAGTTCTTGCAGGCGTCTTTGGTACTGCTGCAACTGGATATATACTCCAAAAAGGTGTGTTGTAAAGCCAAGGATGTATTATATGCAGAATTATTTCATTAATTTGTCCGAACTTTTTTCTATTTACTTGCGAAAATCGGTTGTGCAGGCTCCTGGGATGATGTTTTCAAGGTGTCGGTCGCATTGTACATCATCGGCACACTGGTCTGGAACTTGTTTTCAACTGGAGAGAGAATTCTTGATTAGAAGAAGATTGGAGGAATCGCAGAAAAAGTTGCAGTCTACATAGTCATGGAAGGGAAACATAAAAGAATAGGAGTTCTTCCCTGGAAAATAACTCAGCCACACATGCAAGGGTAAAAGTAAAGCCCTGCTGAACAAATAAAGTCTAAGATGCCCTTCTCAGTTTTCCTACCATCTTGACATGTTTTGAGTTGTCCTTAATGACTTATGGTTTTATTTATTATAACCAATTTTACTTTTTTTTAAACTCTCCCTCCAATCCATGAATTGAATTTTTACGCATCTCTTTTAAAAAAGAGGTGCACTAACGGCTCTATAACTCATCTGGCCTAATATTTGAGTATTATTTAATTATTTCGAATATTTAATAAATATGATGAATCAATGAGTTGGCATACTCTGTTGGCGGTGTCGCACGTGGCAACAGCAAAAAAAGAAAAGAGGCCTCTCTCTGTCCATCTTTGGATGTTCTGCATACAGTTTGTAGGGCCAAGGCCAATAAAATAGTACTTATAAATAACAAAAAAAATATAAAAACTTGTATGGATGGTAGGAGACGCAACAGTATATATATCCTACCATAGTATCTTCTCGTGAAGATTTGTGGTGATAAATATTTTTCCGAAAAAAGGCAAAAAAATTATACCTCAACAAAATAGCAAAATTAGCAAAGATTGATATTTGTATTTATGGTATGGCACCACTAAGGGTGAAATGGTCGTGTTATCATATAAGTATTTTGTAAGAGTACCAATTTATCAAACATGGAGATTTGTATTTATAAAATCAATAATTTAAGGCATCGACCACGTACTAAAAATAGGCGGAACAATGAAGTGGATCGTTGTGAGCTTTCAATTTTATTAAATCGTAGTCACAGCAGAGTTACAACAGATCATGAAATAAAATAAAATACAAATTACAAAAAAAGGAAGAAGAGCTTGATAGAAAGAAAAGAAACATATAAACAAGCAAGAACAAAAAGAATTTTTTGGGGAAAATTATAGTTGCAATTTGCCTACAAAAACCAAAATAACAGCAAAAAAACAACTAAAATTGGAGCTATATAATAAATTAGCTACCCTATTTATGAAGACCGCCTTCCCCTCAAGAATGATTATGACAAAACCCAAATTCAATTAAGCTATACTTTGATAATTAATGACAGTATAATGATGAGAAGAAGCTCCTCCATGTCCATCCCTCAAGAGAAGAAGGAAGAAAGACCAGAATAATAACATCCTGGCCCACCACAAAATTAAAAGCCCAAAAGATCTCTCTTCTCTTCTTTAATGGACCTCTTCCAAGCCCACCAAACTCTTGACAAAACCTTAAACAACCCCAACAACCACTCCTCCTTCTCCTTTCTCACTAACGCCGTTACACACTCCGTTACATCTCACTCCGCCGTGAAAATCGTAATTTCCCTCTTTACCCTTCCTCGAACCCATTATTCTCCCCACAATACCCTCCAGATCCCTCCTCTCCACATTCACCCTCAGCCCATACTTCATGAACAGCGTCAGCGACATTTTCTGCTCCACCTTGTGACCTGCCACCACCGTCAACCGGTGGCGCAACAGCACCGCCGCCGCCACCGACTTCATCTGAAGATACGCCAGATCCTTCCCCAAACAAATCCTCGGCCCTGCATTAAACGCGACGAATTTATACGAGTCGTGCGATATAAATTTTGTACCGTCGGGAGACAACCATCGTTCGGGACGATACTCCAAGCAATCGTCGCCCCAGGTGGACCGCATCCTCCCCGTCGCGTAGATGGAATACGTCACCGACGATCCAGCTGGCACAAATGTGCCATCTGGCAACACGTCATCAGCGACCACGTGCTTCGAGTCCTGCGGGACAGATGGGTAGAGCCTCAGCGTTTCGCTCAGCGCTGCTTTTAGGTACACGAGGCGGTCAACTTCTTCGAAAGCGAGCGGGTCGTCGAGCCAATTTGACACGTCATTACCACGTGTCTCGATCAGGACGGTGCAGATTTCGTTCAGGATGTTTTCTTCGACGGTTGGGTTCTGGGTGACCAACCAAAAGAACCAGGACAATGCGACTGATGACGTGTCACGTCCAGCTAGGATGAAGTTGAGGGCCACGTGTTGGAGAAACGTGTCCGAGTAGCCTTCTTTTTTCTTCATGAATCGGGAGAGCAAATCATCGTGTGGGTTCCCGTCTTTTTGCTGATTCGTGAGCTCTTCCTTACGCGCGTCAATCACGGCCGTTAGATACTGATCGATGTGGCCAAGGCTCCGGCTCAAGCTGACCTCCATCCCGAGCCGAAGCCATTTCTTCACCTTCCACAAAATCTCGGGCAAAATAAACCGCTGGAGACTGGCTTCAGTGGCTCGGTCAAAAGCTGATGCGAACCTGTTATCCGGCAAGCCGGAAGCGCAAGTCTGAGGGTCCTTCCCGAAAGCCAAGCCGCAAATGTTGTCAAAAGTGAGTCGAAGTAGCAAATCTTGAAGATCGACCGGCTCGCCATTTAGCTGAGCCGACTCAAGCACAGGGCAGAATCTCAACTTGATGGCTCGGCTGACCCAGCGAGCCATGGCTTGGCGGAGGGTCCTGGTGGTGAACTCGAGTGCGGCGGTTTTTCTCTGGAACAGCCACGTGTCGCCATCTGAGTTGAAGATTCCCTGGCCGAGGAGATCGTGGAAAACGGCCTGCCAGGTGGGGCCCTTGGGATAATTGTCAAACCTGGTCTTCAAGATGTGCTCAATGTTTTTGGGGTCGCACGTGACGGTCACGAGACCCTGCTTCTTAGCCAAGAAAGGGATGGCGCAAATGCAAGTCTGGTAGGTGCCGCCGGTGGCGCGCAGGTTGTCGCAGATCCAGTCGTGCAAGCGGTCGCAATTCTCGACCAGGCCGGGGAGACTCCCCAATAGGAGCCACACACGTGGACCCTTGAATGACCGCGACATGAAAGTGAACCACAGTAGGTAAGCTGTGACCGCGGATAACAGAAGCAGCGCGGTCGATATCTCCATTTGGATTTAATTATAAGAATATCTTAAGAGGTAGACCAGAATAGTTGGGGAAGTCAGGTCAGGTTTTACAAAAATGTGTGTATTATGTGCATAAGTGAAGGAGGAGGAAGGAGGAGGGTGTGGTGGTTGTAGAGGAGGAGGAGGAGGAAGAGGAGAAGAGACAGGATTTATAGGTGGAGGTGGACTGGTGGAGGAGGGTGATGAGTGTAATGAAGGGGCAATAAAGGAGGACAGACTGGTTATCTTGAAATTGCACCACCCTTATGTCCTTCTCTTCTTCTATAACTATATGAGGCAACAGCAGGAACTATTAAATGCTCTGATGAGGGAGGTCGTTGAGTAGTCCCACCTTCTTCTTATTTTTTTTGTTTTTAATATTTATAATTATTAGATAAATTACTCAAACTTCCAAATACTAATAACAAAGTAAAGAAAATAATTATAGATGAATATTTTTTAATAATTTATGTATTTAATTTGGGTACCACATGAAAATCTCAAAATTAATGATCTTATTGGTTTGTATAATTTTAGTGTACAAGAGTGTATGTATACACCTAGTTTTGCAAGCCAGAGAAGGAGGGGAGGAGGGTAAGCATTGAATGAAGAGAAGTTAATGAGATTGGTTGAGGAACTAATTAAAGACGTACAGCAAGGAAAAGGAGAGACTCAAATATGTACATGCTAGAGAGCCAGGCACAACAATGGTGAACACTTTAAGACTCTCTTCTTTTAAATAATAAAAATTGTTAGACTCTTAATTTGTAATTTCTTCTATAAAAATGGAGTCACGTGAGAGTATAACACAAGTGAATTTCATTTTAAAAATGCATGCACGCATGCATGTATGCTTGGTTTTGCAAATGTGCTACTCTAATTGTCAATTAATCACATTAATTTGGAGTGGTTTCTCTTTTTGTAACGTAGGAGGAGTAATGGATAAAGAGCAACAGGGGAGAATTATTAATTAAAAAAAAAAGGGAGTCTTAAATGAAAATGGGTTTGTCATGTGGGCTTTTGGTTAGGGTTCGGTGAGCAACCCGCGCCAACATAACAAACAATTTATAACACACATACATTTCTTTTCTTTTTAATTAAAATCTATAAATTTTATCCGTGGTGTCAATCTGGCCGATTAAACACGTACATCAAACTCACTCATGTATATTTCTTTTCAATTAATTTATTAACTTATATATTGTAGAATGACTAGAAAACAAACAAAAGGATCTGATCACACAGTTTTGACCTTCTCTTTTAATGCGATTCTTTAAATAAATATTATGTAAAAATAGTATATATGATAAAAGAAGATGTGTGGACAGCCCAATGGGAATGGTGGTCTCGGGTAGTTGTGGGATATTACTTCTTTTATGAATCAAAAAGTCAAAAATGTTTCACTGATATTATGACCTGACCAGAGAGATGTATATCATGCAGGTGGATTAATTCACCGGCCCGTCGGAGGAGGAGGAGAATCGTGGTGGGCCGTGGAGTTAACTCCGACTCTTAGTTTTCTTTTATATATATAATATATGCTACTCGCATTACACATCCTTATTAATTTAAAGATATATTTACATTTAGAATGAGAAAATAAAAGAGGAAAAAAATAATAATAAAGCAATGCACTAAGAGATAAAATCAAGAGTCTCAGATTTACTACAGTAATTAATAAGTAAAATGAAAGTTAGTGAAGAGTGACATGTATAATTATTTAAATGAGGGTAGAAAAGGGGAAGACCACTGCAACGATCAATTAAGAGACAAAATCAAAGGACTCAGATTCGGCTCGGTCACTCATGTTTTCTTAAACATGATCTATTATGCAGTGTAAATCTAACCCTCGAATATAAATGAATGGTTAGATGTTATTCATACGTAAGTTTCCTTTTATTATAAGATAAGAAATCGAGATTATTTATACTAAGCAAATCAAAATAATAAAATTATTTCCTTAAAACATATTATTGCACTCTCAGTTTTCTCTATCCTTTTCTTTTACGTCATTCTCCCTTTCTAGCTATCTCATGGCATGAAACATATGAAAAAGAATAATACAAGTGATAATACATAATGGCACCTTAAGGGTACCATAGACCTTTCCTCACCAAGAAAGAGTAGTCGATATCGACACTTATCGGGAGCCAGAGCAATCGGCACTCACGTCTGTCGAAGGCTTACTTAATCGGCACCCGTGTCAATCGGGACATATTCAATCGGTGCCTAAGCACCATTATCGGATATGCATACAACAACCCTTTCGGCCATCCACCCTGATCAAAAGGATATACGCTATACCCAATCGGGAATATGGTCAATCGGAATGGAGACCAGGTAAATATTCTATGACCCGACAATCCTTTATCAAATATTATATTAGAGGCTATCGGTAGAGGATAAAGCAATCAGTATAATGAACAGGAGCACCGAGGATACGTGTCCTGATAGCCTAGACCTATCTGAGCGACACGTGTCCCCAAAACTTAGGAGGCGAGGCCTATAAATACCCCCCTTCACTTCTTCTTTACATAAGCATAGACACATTCTGTCATTCTGCCCAAACTTTGCCATATTGCTAATAGACCTCTATATTCTATTATTATTGACTGACCTGACCGACGGAGTCTCTACGCTGGAGACTACCTCCGACGCTTTGCAAGTAACTGGAGTAAGGTCAGGTTGTCCCCACAATGAGGCCAATTCTATAAAAGCTCCTACCCCGGATCGAAGACTATCAATAAGATTATATATTAATCATACTTTGTTGTTTTGGATTATATATAATCACGTGCATGTGGATATATATTGAGTTATAAATATTGAAGAAAACTTGTTTCTTATTATACACAAAATATCTTATGTATTCTGTAAGTAATAAATTTACATTAACGTTGAGAACTAAACTAATATATACGATAAACAATAGTGACAGACTAGTTAACTTTCATCAAAGCTTTTCTGGCTTGCAGGCTGCTGCCCAGAGGGTGGTACGTACAATGAGCTGGAGCCTGGAAATTACTCACATTTAATTCTTGAAGAGAAAAAAAAGAGTAGAAAAAAACAGTGAATTCTAATTTAATTAGTAGTACAAATCTTGAACAATTACAGCTCATTCCTACATTGCAATCATGGCAGTAGGGATCCACTTGACAGAGCAAAGATCGATACACTGGTGTGGTGGTAGCTGCCAAATATTACTACCTGCAACCTCACAAAAATAAATACTTTGTTCAAGGTAAATTGAGGGTGTTGTTTCGATTAGGTTAAATTGAAAATATAAAGTCATTTTTTATTGGAAATGATAAAAATTATGTAGATAATGTAAAAATAATAAACATTCAGAAATCTCACATCTAATTAACCTTAAACGACTAATAATGAGGAACGGAAAGAGTAAATACTAAAGTTTTATTTTTATTAATTATTCTAGATCATAATAAAAGAATTAAATATGTCTGAAAATGTAGATATTATTGTTTCACTAAATAACTTTGCTAGAGTCCAAAATACAATGAATAACTTTTTGGTAAAGTTGTAAATATAAATAAAATTCTTAGGATAGTATAGTCCAAAATACAATAAATAACTGTGCCTGATAATTTTCTTAATCTAATTATATAAATTGGGTCATGTTTCATTTAAGTCAATGAAAAGCATTAAAAGCACACACAAGTACGGTTTATATTTTTTAGTGACTATTAAAAGAAATAAAACCAAAAAATCAGTTTAAAAAAGGAAGAAGCATTCCTCTTATTTCTAGACATTCTTTTTTCTTCTTCTTGTTTTATAGATATATAGAAATGACCTATAACTGAGTTTTTACTATTTTGCAAGAAATACTTCTGTTGTATCAATTTTAGGTAAAAGTGTGTTAAAAAATCAAATCAAATTTAAGGTACCATTAAAGTATTAAAATTGCAATTTTTTCTTTTTATATAAACAGATGTGGAATTCGAACCTAGGTTAAATTCCTAGTAATATAATTACCACCATAAAAATAATTAATTAGTTATATGCTTGTTGTTGGCTGCAACTTTTAATTAAACTATTGTAAAATTTTAATTACCGGTCTTAAACACCCTTATACTACTCCTGAAATTGCTCAAATTTTCCTGGAAAATATTGTTAAATATCATGGGATGCCAGAGACCATAGTTTCGGATAGAGATCCTCTTTTTCTGAGTAATTTCTAGAAAGAGTTGTTTTCCCTCCAAGGGGTGGCCTTGCATCACTCTACATCCTATCACCCTCGGTCTGATGGTCAGTGTGAGAGCAGTACCTTAGGTGTGCTTCCCATGCCAATCCCAAACAGTGGTTCAAGTGGTTATCACTAGCTGAACTATGGTACAACACTTGTTATCATTCTTCTTTGAAATGCAGTCTTTTCGAGACTTTGTATGAGTATCCTCCTCCTACTCTTCTCCCTTATATTCACCACGATTTGAATCTTCCTACTGTGGATCAGTTGTTGCAAACTCGAGATGCGTTTTTACAGGAGCTTAAAGTGCACCTTGCTAAAGCACTACACTGATTTGAAGAGAAGTGAGAGGACCCTTGTTGTTGTTGATTTGGCCTAGTTAAAACTCCAACCTTATAGGCAAATGTCTGTGGCAACTCGCACCAATCACAAGCTATCTTCCAAGTACTTTGGGCCTTACCAGGTTGTAGAGAAAGTGGGTCCAGTTGCCTATAAGCTTGTTTTACCCGCTACTGCTCAAATCCATGATGTTTTTCATGTTTCTTAGCTGAGAAAGTTCCATGGATCCTCTTCTCCTATAGTGTTGGATCCACCAGCTGCTTACTACCCCACTCCCCACTATCCTTTTGTTGTTCTTGACTCTCGCATTCGCAAAAGGCGTAACCAGGCAGCAAATCAAGTCCTCATTCAGTGGTCCAACTCTTCGCTTATTGATGCTACTTGGGAGTGTGCTACTGATCTCCAAAAGTGTTTCCCTGTTTTTCATCTTGAGGACAGGGTGCTTAAAGAGTGGGGTATTGTTACAGAGGAGGATCAGAATGAAGACTGAAGACTCTATATCAATATTCCCAGCTTTATTGGTTATTTTTTATCAATTTTCCCTGATTAGTTAAACGACATAATTTATAGGTTGTATGAGCTGCGTTGATGTGAGCTGCTGGGCTATCCTTTGACAGGAACTGTTGTTTTTATTTTCTAGCTCCCGGAAATTTTGATTTTTTTTCACTCTGGTGCATATAAATGAATCCAGTTTCTTCTCTTCTCAATTTCCCTAGATAGAAAATTGAAAGCTGCATTTGCGATAATCTTAATCGTTAAAAAAATAAACAACCAGGATTAAAATATATGGTATATAATTAAGTATCGAGTAAGCTTAAAAAAAAAAAAAGTATCAAGTATACTCAAAAGGAAATAAAATTTACTTTCTTCTCTAATTTAGTGTAATTAAATACTAATCATACACATGAAATTTATAGATGAGAGTTTTATCGCTTTTCGAGTTCATGTTAGGTTCGAATCTAAAATAATCGACATTCGATATGATGACTGGATACCAAATGGTCTCGATAAAAAAAATACTGACCATACACATAAAACTTAATTATTTCCTTCTCCATTTTTCCCCTCATTAAAAGAGACGCATACTCATGAAAATTCCACCATGGTGGCTAGTGATGGTTGAGAATTGCGATTAATGGGGAAAGGGAGCAATTTTACGTTGTTGAGTAATGGAAAAAGCAAAGCTAGTCGGCCAGTCCGACAAGAAAATCTAAGGATTGGTCAGCAAATCGAGTTTCAAAATTCTAAAATTTCTCTTTTTTTGGGTTGGTTTGAAAATCGGTCAATTCAATTGTCGATCTGGGTTAAATTGGGTTAATCAAAGAAAATAAATTTTGAAAAATAGCTAAACATGAGATTTGAACCATATTCAACATGTTGGCCAATAAAAGTTTAACCACTACACCTACACTACGTTTGTGATACTAAATTAGAATATAAAATAAATATAAGATAAAAAATTCTTATACTTTACATAAATATTAAATTTTATTTATTAATTTATTAATATCACGAGTCAATTCGATTGAACCTTTAATCCTTGACTCTTTTTTCTGATCGGGTTTTAGAACTTTGGAAAAAATAAAGAAGAGTTTTAGTTTTACTTAGCATACCCAAATAACACATAGGAAGAGTCTTTCTTTTTTTCTTTTTAGTTCAAATCTTTGTTTGCTAAGCGAATGATTTGTAAAGCTTGCAATTTAAACTTTATAGTTCTATAAAAATTACAATTTTAATATTTTTATCGGTTAAAAAATTCAAAATATATGGTAAAATAAATCAAAAAAATTGAGGAAAAATGTAACAAATATGGAAAAGTTGACTCAACTAAAAAAATTAAAAAAAATAATGAACACTTTTAAAAAATATATATTTAATAAGGAATAAATTAAAAAACAAATTGTAAGATAAAATTTGTTTTATTTTTTTATTGTTTTTTTTATTCTATTAAGTTCTACCATATTAATTACATTTTTTTTCTTCAAATTTAATACTTTTTTGTAATTTTTTACTTTTTTTTTTTTTTAACTATTCAAAAGGCTAAGGTGTCGTTTACTTACGGAGATATTTTGGAAATATTTCTAAAATTGGAGTTATTTCCAAAATCTGTTTCACAACCAAAATTTTAGTGATATTTCCATTTTCCAATTGGAGATATTTTTTCTCCAATTGGAAAACCAATCCCATCCCGCCACGTCACGATTTTTATTTTTTAAATATTAGTTTGAATGGA
>NBIL01129759.1:0-15721 GCA_002752925.1 Viola pubescens var. scabriuscula | reverse complement strand
TCATCAGGTATTCTAATATAGTTTAAAAGTCATTCTTTTGGAAAAGAAAGGAATTAGTGTAATTAAAAAAAAAATCTATAATGTTATTTGAGTTAGTCTAACGATGAGGTGGTAAGCAATATGTCAAAAGGTTATTAATTCAAACATTTATAAATCAACGCCCATAGTAATTCTCCTTTAACTTCTTACACATTTAAAAAGTGAAGGATTGAAAACCAAAAGTGGATAGATCTCTTTAGATAGAAAGAATATTTCTATACATATAAATAAATCTTACAAACCAAACATTTTTGGTTTCCGGTTTCCTACCCGGTATTTCAATGTACTGCGTACTAATCTGCGGATGTACGTTCTTGACGATGCTAAATTCTACAACAATATTAATGTGCACTGCTTGTATAAGATGGAGCTCAAAGTGTTAGAAAACCGAGTATCTTTATATTGGGGACAAACAGACCGGATATCTAAAGATATGCTTGACGACCGTGGCATCCACTTGTTTTAGAGATGAACAAACTACAAAAGTCATGGAATGAAAGATGCACATTTCTGCTCATTTTGTAGAAAAAACTTTGAAATCGACCCGACCAATTTGGTAGCATTTTATGGAGTGTGACGTTAAGTCAAGACTTATTAAGGTTATAATATATGCTGCTCACAAACACTTATTTAATTTTATTATAATTAATGTGTAAAAAGAGATTCTTACCCATCGAATTGACCCCATAAAAAATTAATTTTTGGTTTATTATTCTTACTTAAGATGACCAAACAAAGAACTTATTCATTTTTAATAAAAATTTTGAGTTTAGATTTTGAGAATGAGACCAAATTATATCGGGGATAAGATTAGTGTCTTGTACGGTAGGACTGAGAAGATAACCGGAAAAAAATATATTAACGTGTAGAATTAGACCGTGAATTATGTTTCTACGTGTCAGGACAGGAATATTCCACGTTAATGACAGCCTACTTTTCCATTTTTTTAATTAATTGCACTTTTCCGGCGATCCCAGGTGGAACTGGATTGGAACTTTTGCGATGCAGAAAGCCTCCTCGTTAATCACGGCCCCCTTTTCTCCATCTCTTCCCATCTTACCCTCTCCAATCATCCTTTATTTACAAATCCACCCCGCAAAAAACAAAATCCTTTCCTTGCATGGAGGGGTATTTAAATAAAAGCATGTACTCGACGAGGATGATATGCCACGTGTCAAATGCTCGACCCTCCTTTGCTCGGTATATGAACACCACTGAGATTTTTCCCGCTCCAAGAAAAAAAACGCATTTGGGCGAAATAAAAATTTATCAGTTTTTCACTCTGTTTATTATCCTCTCTGGATTGAGAGAAACCAGAGACAGACAATACAGAGAAACGGTGTCGTCTGGTTGCGTTTTGAAATTGAAGCTCTCGCTCATCTACTTCAAATGCTATAAACTAGTCTTACTCAGTCCGGTGAAGTTGCAGTAGAGTAGAGGACTAGGAGAAGTAATGGCCATCGGCGGTTTGATTTCGAACCGGAATTTCGGTTCCTTTATCGGATCAGGTATGCCCGATTATTTTTCTCACTTGCTTTTCAATGTCAATTTCACTTTGCATTTGGTTAATTTTTGCTATCTGCATGCTTTAATTTCCCAGAAAAGGAATATTTGCCATTTTTAAGTGGATTTACTGTAAAATTGTTTATGGGAATTGAAAAAAAAAAACAGAAAGATATGAGTATTGCATCAGATTTAAGTGCACTTGATGAAACTGTAGTTGCTAATCCAATTGCATTTATGTATGCATTTATTTTTGGTAATAATGATTTGTTTATTTTATCTGCTGCTTAATGCCAACTTAGTACTGGTGTTTCTCTTTCCTAATTTGATTAATTTACTGAACTGGAACTTTCCTTGTTCCTGCATGTAACGCTTCTCTGCTGGATTATTTTATAGTTTAAAGTTTGGGTTTATCTGTAATTAGTAACCGCTTTTGGAGCATATTTGCCAAATTAGTAAAGAGCAAATGCAGAATGCATTCAATGTTTATTGGTGCAAACATTAGAAAGATTCTTGGTTACTTTCTATGTAAGCGTTGGAAAATCCGCTTGTTGTTTGCTACAAACCGAAACTTCATGTTTTGGTCATTAATTTTTGTAAATTTCTAACTTAATATAGTGAACTATCTTTGCATCCACGTAGTTTGAGGGGAACTTGTATAATTAACTTTCTGATATTGGCAGGGAATGTCTGTCAATCCAAAAAAGGTATTAGGCAGCTAAGGAGGCAGCGATCGGACATTGTTGTTTCACGGTATGCGCAGGGAAAACTTCAAAGCCAAAAGGCCAGTGGTCTTACCTCTGGTGTCTCGTACTCCTCATTTATCCAGGTTACTAGTCGTTCAGATGAAAAAACTATCAGATCCTTAGCTGTTTATCCTCAGCAAAGAAGAGGAAGATGTGAATGTTATCTTTCTCTGGATTGCTCAATTGGTAGTTGGCTTCGACCTAACAATGCACCTTGCCAGCATGCTCAATATGTGAAGGTGAATAGAACTCGTACTTACTATAAATCCGAGGATTGTGAACTACCTGAAGCAGCTGCAGACTCACTGAAGTCAGTAGATGGGGCAGGTGAGGCTGTTTTACTAGAAGGTAATCTGCAGCAAGCATCTCCTTGGTGGGAAGAATTTCCAAAGCGATGGGTGATTGTACTACTTTGTTTCTCAGCATTTCTGTTGTGCAACATGGACCGTGTGAGTGCTTTTTATATGTTCCTTGCTTTCCATAGGTGCTTTTATGTGCCATAGATTTTGCTACAAATAATTGGCACTCAATTATCTTTAAATTGCAAAGTGCCTCAAGCTGCACTGAGCTACCCAATATATAAATTTACTAGGTTGGGATAGGTTCTGATTTGAGAAAATGTACTAGCTATTAATTATGCATATTTATCTTTGTATGGCAGCTTATGCTAACTTCTATCTCTTTTTGTTTTTCTTTCCAGGTAAACATGAGCATTGCAATACTTCCAATGTCAAAAGAGTTCAACTGGAACAGTGCAACTGTTGGTTTAATTCAGTCCTCTTTCTTCTGGGGATACCTTACAACACAGGTATGGCACTAGATAACAGGACATAAAAGAGTAAATCCTGAAGTGTCTGCACATCAGCATACACTTGCAGAAGTTTTTACTTTGTGACTTTACAGTGTTATTGTTTTTAAGTACATGCTTACGTTCGTTCTCCTATCTCAAGCTCCCGAGAACTAACATTCTGACATTTTTTTGATCCTTTCAATCTAATCATGGCTCCTTTATATTATGGCCAATAGATTGTTGGAGGCATCTTGGCGGATAAAATTGGTGGAAAGCTAGTGCTAGGCTTTGGAGTGATTTGGTGGTCAATAGCAACGATTTTGACTCCTATTGCTGCAAAACTTGGTCTCCCTTTCTTACTCCTGATGCGTGCTTTTATGGGAATTGGCGAGGTTGGTTTCTTTCTTCTTTTTGTATTCTTCTGGCTTTACTGCTATGCGTGTAGTATTAGGTCCATTGTTCCCTTAGTGACATGAAATGGTTTGATTAAGTGTATAGTTAATGTCATAGAGAATTGCATCATATTTGTGGCGAGATATTGGCAGAGGGAAAAATTGCATTCTTGTCTTGCAAGTTTGCATTTGATTATTTTTTTCTGCCTTCTTCAATGCCATAGTTTGATTTTCTCTATAAACTCTCTGAAAGAGAACTGTTTTTGTTAACAACAGCTTGGATGACTTTAATGGCTACTTTACGTCATTTACAGGGCGTTGCTATGCCTGCCATGAATAACATTCTGTCCAAGTGGATTCCAGTGTCAGAGAGAAGCAGATCACTTGCCCTAGTTTATAGCGGCATGTATCTTGGTTCTGTCACAGGATTGGCTGCCTCTCCGTATCTAATTCAGAAATTTGGGTGGCCATCTGTCTTCTACTCTTTTGGTTCTCTTGGAAGCATCTGGTTTGCACTGTGGGCGAAGAAGGTAAGCTGCCGATTATTTCATCCATCATTCCTTGGGGAATCCTACTCATCTCCATTTGCTTGCTATATTCAATAGGCCAGTGTGTTATATAGTCTTTTGCAGTGCATGTCTGATGTTAGGTGGCAAGCCATGGAAGTTAACTCAAAAAGTTTTTGCTTCTATGGTTGGTTTTTTCCTCAGGCATATAGCTCACCAAAGGAAGACCCAGAGCTTAGTGCACAGGAAAAAGATCTAATCATGGGTGGCAGCGTATCAAAGGAACCTGTTTCAGTCATTCCTTGGAAACTAATATTATCTAAGCCACCTGTTTGGGCTCTGATTATTTCTCACTTCTGCCATAATTGGGGAACCTTTATTCTTCTAACTTGGATGCCTACTTACTACAATCAGGTGATTTGGAGTGTTGTATATACATTTTCTTATGTATTTGATTTCTGTCGATCTGCTGTGGATAGTAATAACTCACATGCAACCAAACAGTTAAATGTGTGGAATGATGACTACCTACAGCATTTTTTTTTGGGTCTTCCAAGTGTGCGATTGTGTATTGGTTGCATCTCGCTTTTTGCCTTGTAACCAAAGTCATATGTTTCATTTTTTGATTGTTTTTCAGGTCTTGAAGTTTAACCTCACTGAATCTGGACTACTCTGTGTCTTGCCATGGTTGACCATGGCTGTTTTTGCAAATATAGGAGGCTGGATTGCTGACACACTTGTGAGCAGAGGTCTCTCTATAACAGCAGTCCGAAAGGCAAGGGTTAAACACTTCTTAGATGAAATTGTTTTTTATGGTAGTGCTTGATTATTGTTTTTAATTTTCTGAGACCAATGATAATATGTTCATTTCTTGGGAAGAAGTCCATGGACTTATTTGCCACGTCATCAAATGCATTGACTCTTAGACTAGAAATCCTATTTTCACTAGAATATATGAAGAAGTTGTTTAATGAATTTATGTACTAGCTAATCATAATATCTCTGATGAGATCAAAGTTTCTAATGTGCTTCTTTCCATGTCATGTAGTCTATGTAGTAGAACATGCATTCCAATTTTGCTGGCCATAATTCTTGCTACCTACTGTATTTTTGCTTACCTCAAAGCCAAGTAATAACTGTTTCTCAATACCTATCGGTAATGCAGATCATGCAATCAATTGGGTTTTTAGGGCCAGCCTTCTTTCTTACACAGCTGAGCCGTGTCAAGACCCCTGCTATGGCTGTACTATGCATGGCATGCAGTCAGGTTTGCTCTATATTATTTCTGTACTTTTAAAGTATTAGTGCTTAGTATCTTGCTATTTTTATATACATATATAATTTAGCATATGGAAGTGGCAAGTCATGCTTCATAAACCGGCTGGAAATGGAAGTGGTCGCATCAGATACACCTTCTCTTTTGAAAACCCTATACTACTACACTGATCGCTTTATTGATAACAGGGATCTGATGCATTCTCTCAGTCTGGTCTCTATTCCAATCACCAAGACATTGGACCGCGCTATGCTGTGAGTTAATGCTAATCTTTATATTCATAAAGTTTCAGTGAACCACAAGACATTCCATCAATTTGACATAGCTCGTGATCCGTAAACATTTTTTAGCACAGATTTTCTTGTTGCACTTTTTAAGAATTCTGCAAAATAGCTGATAAACTTCAAATAATTACAGGGTGTTCTGTTAGGGCTATCAAATACAGCAGGAGTTCTTGCAGGCGTCTTTGGTACTGCTGCAACTGGATATATACTCCAAAAAGGTGTGTTGTAAAGCCAAGGATGTATTATATGCAGAATTATTTCATTAATTTGTCCGAACTTTTTTCTATTTACTTGCGAAAATCGGTTGTGCAGGCTCCTGGGATGATGTTTTCAAGGTGTCGGTCGCATTGTACATCATCGGCACACTGGTCTGGAACTTGTTTTCAACTGGAGAGAGAATTCTTGATTAGAAGAAGATTGGAGGAATCGCAGAAAAAGTTGCAGTCTACATAGTCATGGAAGGGAAACATAAAAGAATAGGAGTTCTTCCCTGGAAAATAACTCAGCCACACATGCAAGGGTAAAAGTAAAGCCCTGCTGAACAAATAAAGTCTAAGATGCCCTTCTCAGTTTTCCTACCATCTTGACATGTTTTGAGTTGTCCTTAATGACTTATGGTTTTATTTATTATAACCAATTTTACTTTTTTTTAAACTCTCCCTCCAATCCATGAATTGAATTTTTACGCATCTCTTTTAAAAAAGAGGTGCACTAACGGCTCTATAACTCATCTGGCCTAATATTTGAGTATTATTTAATTATTTCGAATATTTAATAAATATGATGAATCAATGAGTTGGCATACTCTGTTGGCGGTGTCGCACGTGGCAACAGCAAAAAAAGAAAAGAGGCCTCTCTCTGTCCATCTTTGGATGTTCTGCATACAGTTTGTAGGGCCAAGGCCAATAAAATAGTACTTATAAATAACAAAAAAAATATAAAAACTTGTATGGATGGTAGGAGACGCAACAGTATATATATCCTACCATAGTATCTTCTCGTGAAGATTTGTGGTGATAAATATTTTTCCGAAAAAAGGCAAAAAAATTATACCTCAACAAAATAGCAAAATTAGCAAAGATTGATATTTGTATTTATGGTATGGCACCACTAAGGGTGAAATGGTCGTGTTATCATATAAGTATTTTGTAAGAGTACCAATTTATCAAACATGGAGATTTGTATTTATAAAATCAATAATTTAAGGCATCGACCACGTACTAAAAATAGGCGGAACAATGAAGTGGATCGTTGTGAGCTTTCAATTTTATTAAATCGTAGTCACAGCAGAGTTACAACAGATCATGAAATAAAATAAAATACAAATTACAAAAAAAGGAAGAAGAGCTTGATAGAAAGAAAAGAAACATATAAACAAGCAAGAACAAAAAGAATTTTTTGGGGAAAATTATAGTTGCAATTTGCCTACAAAAACCAAAATAACAGCAAAAAAACAACTAAAATTGGAGCTATATAATAAATTAGCTACCCTATTTATGAAGACCGCCTTCCCCTCAAGAATGATTATGACAAAACCCAAATTCAATTAAGCTATACTTTGATAATTAATGACAGTATAATGATGAGAAGAAGCTCCTCCATGTCCATCCCTCAAGAGAAGAAGGAAGAAAGACCAGAATAATAACATCCTGGCCCACCACAAAATTAAAAGCCCAAAAGATCTCTCTTCTCTTCTTTAATGGACCTCTTCCAAGCCCACCAAACTCTTGACAAAACCTTAAACAACCCCAACAACCACTCCTCCTTCTCCTTTCTCACTAACGCCGTTACACACTCCGTTACATCTCACTCCGCCGTGAAAATCGTAATTTCCCTCTTTACCCTTCCTCGAACCCATTATTCTCCCCACAATACCCTCCAGATCCCTCCTCTCCACATTCACCCTCAGCCCATACTTCATGAACAGCGTCAGCGACATTTTCTGCTCCACCTTGTGACCTGCCACCACCGTCAACCGGTGGCGCAACAGCACCGCCGCCGCCACCGACTTCATCTGAAGATACGCCAGATCCTTCCCCAAACAAATCCTCGGCCCTGCATTAAACGCGACGAATTTATACGAGTCGTGCGATATAAATTTTGTACCGTCGGGAGACAACCATCGTTCGGGACGATACTCCAAGCAATCGTCGCCCCAGGTGGACCGCATCCTCCCCGTCGCGTAGATGGAATACGTCACCGACGATCCAGCTGGCACAAATGTGCCATCTGGCAACACGTCATCAGCGACCACGTGCTTCGAGTCCTGCGGGACAGATGGGTAGAGCCTCAGCGTTTCGCTCAGCGCTGCTTTTAGGTACACGAGGCGGTCAACTTCTTCGAAAGCGAGCGGGTCGTCGAGCCAATTTGACACGTCATTACCACGTGTCTCGATCAGGACGGTGCAGATTTCGTTCAGGATGTTTTCTTCGACGGTTGGGTTCTGGGTGACCAACCAAAAGAACCAGGACAATGCGACTGATGACGTGTCACGTCCAGCTAGGATGAAGTTGAGGGCCACGTGTTGGAGAAACGTGTCCGAGTAGCCTTCTTTTTTCTTCATGAATCGGGAGAGCAAATCATCGTGTGGGTTCCCGTCTTTTTGCTGATTCGTGAGCTCTTCCTTACGCGCGTCAATCACGGCCGTTAGATACTGATCGATGTGGCCAAGGCTCCGGCTCAAGCTGACCTCCATCCCGAGCCGAAGCCATTTCTTCACCTTCCACAAAATCTCGGGCAAAATAAACCGCTGGAGACTGGCTTCAGTGGCTCGGTCAAAAGCTGATGCGAACCTGTTATCCGGCAAGCCGGAAGCGCAAGTCTGAGGGTCCTTCCCGAAAGCCAAGCCGCAAATGTTGTCAAAAGTGAGTCGAAGTAGCAAATCTTGAAGATCGACCGGCTCGCCATTTAGCTGAGCCGACTCAAGCACAGGGCAGAATCTCAACTTGATGGCTCGGCTGACCCAGCGAGCCATGGCTTGGCGGAGGGTCCTGGTGGTGAACTCGAGTGCGGCGGTTTTTCTCTGGAACAGCCACGTGTCGCCATCTGAGTTGAAGATTCCCTGGCCGAGGAGATCGTGGAAAACGGCCTGCCAGGTGGGGCCCTTGGGATAATTGTCAAACCTGGTCTTCAAGATGTGCTCAATGTTTTTGGGGTCGCACGTGACGGTCACGAGACCCTGCTTCTTAGCCAAGAAAGGGATGGCGCAAATGCAAGTCTGGTAGGTGCCGCCGGTGGCGCGCAGGTTGTCGCAGATCCAGTCGTGCAAGCGGTCGCAATTCTCGACCAGGCCGGGGAGACTCCCCAATAGGAGCCACACACGTGGACCCTTGAATGACCGCGACATGAAAGTGAACCACAGTAGGTAAGCTGTGACCGCGGATAACAGAAGCAGCGCGGTCGATATCTCCATTTGGATTTAATTATAAGAATATCTTAAGAGGTAGACCAGAATAGTTGGGGAAGTCAGGTCAGGTTTTACAAAAATGTGTGTATTATGTGCATAAGTGAAGGAGGAGGAAGGAGGAGGGTGTGGTGGTTGTAGAGGAGGAGGAGGAGGAAGAGGAGAAGAGACAGGATTTATAGGTGGAGGTGGACTGGTGGAGGAGGGTGATGAGTGTAATGAAGGGGCAATAAAGGAGGACAGACTGGTTATCTTGAAATTGCACCACCCTTATGTCCTTCTCTTCTTCTATAACTATATGAGGCAACAGCAGGAACTATTAAATGCTCTGATGAGGGAGGTCGTTGAGTAGTCCCACCTTCTTCTTATTTTTTTTGTTTTTAATATTTATAATTATTAGATAAATTACTCAAACTTCCAAATACTAATAACAAAGTAAAGAAAATAATTATAGATGAATATTTTTTAATAATTTATGTATTTAATTTGGGTACCACATGAAAATCTCAAAATTAATGATCTTATTGGTTTGTATAATTTTAGTGTACAAGAGTGTATGTATACACCTAGTTTTGCAAGCCAGAGAAGGAGGGGAGGAGGGTAAGCATTGAATGAAGAGAAGTTAATGAGATTGGTTGAGGAACTAATTAAAGACGTACAGCAAGGAAAAGGAGAGACTCAAATATGTACATGCTAGAGAGCCAGGCACAACAATGGTGAACACTTTAAGACTCTCTTCTTTTAAATAATAAAAATTGTTAGACTCTTAATTTGTAATTTCTTCTATAAAAATGGAGTCACGTGAGAGTATAACACAAGTGAATTTCATTTTAAAAATGCATGCACGCATGCATGTATGCTTGGTTTTGCAAATGTGCTACTCTAATTGTCAATTAATCACATTAATTTGGAGTGGTTTCTCTTTTTGTAACGTAGGAGGAGTAATGGATAAAGAGCAACAGGGGAGAATTATTAATTAAAAAAAAAAGGGAGTCTTAAATGAAAATGGGTTTGTCATGTGGGCTTTTGGTTAGGGTTCGGTGAGCAACCCGCGCCAACATAACAAACAATTTATAACACACATACATTTCTTTTCTTTTTAATTAAAATCTATAAATTTTATCCGTGGTGTCAATCTGGCCGATTAAACACGTACATCAAACTCACTCATGTATATTTCTTTTCAATTAATTTATTAACTTATATATTGTAGAATGACTAGAAAACAAACAAAAGGATCTGATCACACAGTTTTGACCTTCTCTTTTAATGCGATTCTTTAAATAAATATTATGTAAAAATAGTATATATGATAAAAGAAGATGTGTGGACAGCCCAATGGGAATGGTGGTCTCGGGTAGTTGTGGGATATTACTTCTTTTATGAATCAAAAAGTCAAAAATGTTTCACTGATATTATGACCTGACCAGAGAGATGTATATCATGCAGGTGGATTAATTCACCGGCCCGTCGGAGGAGGAGGAGAATCGTGGTGGGCCGTGGAGTTAACTCCGACTCTTAGTTTTCTTTTATATATATAATATATGCTACTCGCATTACACATCCTTATTAATTTAAAGATATATTTACATTTAGAATGAGAAAATAAAAGAGGAAAAAAATAATAATAAAGCAATGCACTAAGAGATAAAATCAAGAGTCTCAGATTTACTACAGTAATTAATAAGTAAAATGAAAGTTAGTGAAGAGTGACATGTATAATTATTTAAATGAGGGTAGAAAAGGGGAAGACCACTGCAACGATCAATTAAGAGACAAAATCAAAGGACTCAGATTCGGCTCGGTCACTCATGTTTTCTTAAACATGATCTATTATGCAGTGTAAATCTAACCCTCGAATATAAATGAATGGTTAGATGTTATTCATACGTAAGTTTCCTTTTATTATAAGATAAGAAATCGAGATTATTTATACTAAGCAAATCAAAATAATAAAATTATTTCCTTAAAACATATTATTGCACTCTCAGTTTTCTCTATCCTTTTCTTTTACGTCATTCTCCCTTTCTAGCTATCTCATGGCATGAAACATATGAAAAAGAATAATACAAGTGATAATACATAATGGCACCTTAAGGGTACCATAGACCTTTCCTCACCAAGAAAGAGTAGTCGATATCGACACTTATCGGGAGCCAGAGCAATCGGCACTCACGTCTGTCGAAGGCTTACTTAATCGGCACCCGTGTCAATCGGGACATATTCAATCGGTGCCTAAGCACCATTATCGGATATGCATACAACAACCCTTTCGGCCATCCACCCTGATCAAAAGGATATACGCTATACCCAATCGGGAATATGGTCAATCGGAATGGAGACCAGGTAAATATTCTATGACCCGACAATCCTTTATCAAATATTATATTAGAGGCTATCGGTAGAGGATAAAGCAATCAGTATAATGAACAGGAGCACCGAGGATACGTGTCCTGATAGCCTAGACCTATCTGAGCGACACGTGTCCCCAAAACTTAGGAGGCGAGGCCTATAAATACCCCCCTTCACTTCTTCTTTACATAAGCATAGACACATTCTGTCATTCTGCCCAAACTTTGCCATATTGCTAATAGACCTCTATATTCTATTATTATTGACTGACCTGACCGACGGAGTCTCTACGCTGGAGACTACCTCCGACGCTTTGCAAGTAACTGGAGTAAGGTCAGGTTGTCCCCACAATGAGGCCAATTCTATAAAAGCTCCTACCCCGGATCGAAGACTATCAATAAGATTATATATTAATCATACTTTGTTGTTTTGGATTATATATAATCACGTGCATGTGGATATATATTGAGTTATAAATATTGAAGAAAACTTGTTTCTTATTATACACAAAATATCTTATGTATTCTGTAAGTAATAAATTTACATTAACGTTGAGAACTAAACTAATATATACGATAAACAATAGTGACAGACTAGTTAACTTTCATCAAAGCTTTTCTGGCTTGCAGGCTGCTGCCCAGAGGGTGGTACGTACAATGAGCTGGAGCCTGGAAATTACTCACATTTAATTCTTGAAGAGAAAAAAAAGAGTAGAAAAAAACAGTGAATTCTAATTTAATTAGTAGTACAAATCTTGAACAATTACAGCTCATTCCTACATTGCAATCATGGCAGTAGGGATCCACTTGACAGAGCAAAGATCGATACACTGGTGTGGTGGTAGCTGCCAAATATTACTACCTGCAACCTCACAAAAATAAATACTTTGTTCAAGGTAAATTGAGGGTGTTGTTTCGATTAGGTTAAATTGAAAATATAAAGTCATTTTTTATTGGAAATGATAAAAATTATGTAGATAATGTAAAAATAATAAACATTCAGAAATCTCACATCTAATTAACCTTAAACGACTAATAATGAGGAACGGAAAGAGTAAATACTAAAGTTTTATTTTTATTAATTATTCTAGATCATAATAAAAGAATTAAATATGTCTGAAAATGTAGATATTATTGTTTCACTAAATAACTTTGCTAGAGTCCAAAATACAATGAATAACTTTTTGGTAAAGTTGTAAATATAAATAAAATTCTTAGGATAGTATAGTCCAAAATACAATAAATAACTGTGCCTGATAATTTTCTTAATCTAATTATATAAATTGGGTCATGTTTCATTTAAGTCAATGAAAAGCATTAAAAGCACACACAAGTACGGTTTATATTTTTTAGTGACTATTAAAAGAAATAAAACCAAAAAATCAGTTTAAAAAAGGAAGAAGCATTCCTCTTATTTCTAGACATTCTTTTTTCTTCTTCTTGTTTTATAGATATATAGAAATGACCTATAACTGAGTTTTTACTATTTTGCAAGAAATACTTCTGTTGTATCAATTTTAGGTAAAAGTGTGTTAAAAAATCAAATCAAATTTAAGGTACCATTAAAGTATTAAAATTGCAATTTTTTCTTTTTATATAAACAGATGTGGAATTCGAACCTAGGTTAAATTCCTAGTAATATAATTACCACCATAAAAATAATTAATTAGTTATATGCTTGTTGTTGGCTGCAACTTTTAATTAAACTATTGTAAAATTTTAATTACCGGTCTTAAACACCCTTATACTACTCCTGAAATTGCTCAAATTTTCCTGGAAAATATTGTTAAATATCATGGGATGCCAGAGACCATAGTTTCGGATAGAGATCCTCTTTTTCTGAGTAATTTCTAGAAAGAGTTGTTTTCCCTCCAAGGGGTGGCCTTGCATCACTCTACATCCTATCACCCTCGGTCTGATGGTCAGTGTGAGAGCAGTACCTTAGGTGTGCTTCCCATGCCAATCCCAAACAGTGGTTCAAGTGGTTATCACTAGCTGAACTATGGTACAACACTTGTTATCATTCTTCTTTGAAATGCAGTCTTTTCGAGACTTTGTATGAGTATCCTCCTCCTACTCTTCTCCCTTATATTCACCACGATTTGAATCTTCCTACTGTGGATCAGTTGTTGCAAACTCGAGATGCGTTTTTACAGGAGCTTAAAGTGCACCTTGCTAAAGCACTACACTGATTTGAAGAGAAGTGAGAGGACCCTTGTTGTTGTTGATTTGGCCTAGTTAAAACTCCAACCTTATAGGCAAATGTCTGTGGCAACTCGCACCAATCACAAGCTATCTTCCAAGTACTTTGGGCCTTACCAGGTTGTAGAGAAAGTGGGTCCAGTTGCCTATAAGCTTGTTTTACCCGCTACTGCTCAAATCCATGATGTTTTTCATGTTTCTTAGCTGAGAAAGTTCCATGGATCCTCTTCTCCTATAGTGTTGGATCCACCAGCTGCTTACTACCCCACTCCCCACTATCCTTTTGTTGTTCTTGACTCTCGCATTCGCAAAAGGCGTAACCAGGCAGCAAATCAAGTCCTCATTCAGTGGTCCAACTCTTCGCTTATTGATGCTACTTGGGAGTGTGCTACTGATCTCCAAAAGTGTTTCCCTGTTTTTCATCTTGAGGACAGGGTGCTTAAAGAGTGGGGTATTGTTACAGAGGAGGATCAGAATGAAGACTGAAGACTCTATATCAATATTCCCAGCTTTATTGGTTATTTTTTATCAATTTTCCCTGATTAGTTAAACGACATAATTTATAGGTTGTATGAGCTGCGTTGATGTGAGCTGCTGGGCTATCCTTTGACAGGAACTGTTGTTTTTATTTTCTAGCTCCCGGAAATTTTGATTTTTTTTCACTCTGGTGCATATAAATGAATCCAGTTTCTTCTCTTCTCAATTTCCCTAGATAGAAAATTGAAAGCTGCATTTGCGATAATCTTAATCGTTAAAAAAATAAACAACCAGGATTAAAATATATGGTATATAATTAAGTATCGAGTAAGCTTAAAAAAAAAAAAAGTATCAAGTATACTCAAAAGGAAATAAAATTTACTTTCTTCTCTAATTTAGTGTAATTAAATACTAATCATACACATGAAATTTATAGATGAGAGTTTTATCGCTTTTCGAGTTCATGTTAGGTTCGAATCTAAAATAATCGACATTCGATATGATGACTGGATACCAAATGGTCTCGATAAAAAAAATACTGACCATACACATAAAACTTAATTATTTCCTTCTCCATTTTTCCCCTCATTAAAAGAGACGCATACTCATGAAAATTCCACCATGGTGGCTAGTGATGGTTGAGAATTGCGATTAATGGGGAAAGGGAGCAATTTTACGTTGTTGAGTAATGGAAAAAGCAAAGCTAGTCGGCCAGTCCGACAAGAAAATCTAAGGATTGGTCAGCAAATCGAGTTTCAAAATTCTAAAATTTCTCTTTTTTTGGGTTGGTTTGAAAATCGGTCAATTCAATTGTCGATCTGGGTTAAATTGGGTTAATCAAAGAAAATAAATTTTGAAAAATAGCTAAACATGAGATTTGAACCATATTCAACATGTTGGCCAATAAAAGTTTAACCACTACACCTACACTACGTTTGTGATACTAAATTAGAATATAAAATAAATATAAGATAAAAAATTCTTATACTTTACATAAATATTAAATTTTATTTATTAATTTATTAATATCACGAGTCAATTCGATTGAACCTTTAATCCTTGACTCTTTTTTCTGATCGGGTTTTAGAACTTTGGAAAAAATAAAGAAGAGTTTTAGTTTTACTTAGCATACCCAAATAACACATAGGAAGAGTCTTTCTTTTTTTCTTTTTAGTTCAAATCTTTGTTTGCTAAGCGAATGATTTGTAAAGCTTGCAATTTAAACTTTATAGTTCTATAAAAATTACAATTTTAATATTTTTATCGGTTAAAAAATTCAAAATATATGGTAAAATAAATCAAAAAAATTGAGGAAAAATGTAACAAATATGGAAAAGTTGACTCAACTAAAAAAATTAAAAAAAATAATGAACACTTTTAAAAAATATATATTTAATAAGGAATAAATTAAAAAACAAATTGTAAGATAAAATTTGTTTTATTTTTTTATTGTTTTTTTTATTCTATTAAGTTCTACCATATTAATTACATTTTTTTTCTTCAAATTTAATACTTTTTTGTAATTTTTTACTTTTTTTTTTTTTTAACTATTCAAAAGGCTAAGGTGTCGTTTACTTACGGAGATATTTTGGAAATATTTCTAAAATTGGAGTTATTTCCAAAATCTGTTTCACAACCAAAATTTTAGTGATATTTCCATTTTCCAATTGGAGATATTTTTTCTCCAATTGGAAAACCAATCCCATCCCGCCACGTCACGATTTTTATTTTTTAAATATTAGTTTGAATGGA
>NBIL01129754.1:0-13570 GCA_002752925.1 Viola pubescens var. scabriuscula | reverse complement strand
TAATTTTTTTTGTCATTTGCACAAAATATATGCTTCGAAAAAAATAAAATGACAAGTATTATAAACAATAACAATCCGTAAGAAAATGACAATTATTAGAATCCAAATGGAGTATTAAACCGTTGCGTTCATTACTTTTCTAAATTAGCACCCTACATTTACTTAGCATTACACATTTTTCTCAATTAACCCCCAATTTTTTTACTTATTTTCAAATTTTCAACTCAATTAACCCAACTGCTACCTTCAACTTGGTGCAAAATGCAGCAGAAACAAATCCCTCAAATTCTTTTAGATGCGGCAGAAAATAACGCTCTCTAAGGATTCAGCCAAGAAACCATTCATGGCAATTCTGCAAAGTCTTTTATTTTTCTAGATTGGTTCCAAACCAATTTAAGTAATAATAATAAAATTTTGCCTAGTTACGTTTTTTTTGGTACAGGAGAAGAAAACGAAGCTAACTCCTTAAGAAACCTACAGCAGCCTAATCCGCTTCAATGAATGCTCACAATATCGCGCAGCTCGATCCGCTGTCACAGCCCCCTGAAACATTAAATCAGCTCGTAAGTACAAACTCTCAGATTTATGGAGGATAGAGGCAAAAAGAAAACGCAAATGGAGGGTTATTTTCTTCTCTGATTAATTTCATACACACTTCAAAGGAAAACTGCAAAACGTATACGCAAGAAAAAGAACAGCAAACACCAATGGCAATCACTCAGGGACCAGCTCTGTAAAGCATGACAATCAATCATAATAACCACCTGTCAATAGTTGAGATCCGAATAGTAGAAGCATAATTGTACTGAAGAATGTTTTATTGCCTAGTACAGTAAATCATGACTTTCTCATTGCCTTTTATGAAAACCAAAACCTAAGAATACAATAGGAGGACCATCCACAAACAGCCTGAACACAAACTCTGTGCCCCGGAGGTAGCTAACAATGCAGTATCATTTTCAACACAATTGCGTATTCTTAACGTTCCAGAACCTCCACTGAATTACACATTTAACAATAAACGAGACGTTGGAACTTGATGAAGCTCCTTAATTCTAAAATACTGTCACCAGGTAACAAAGTATACTAAAACAACATACAGAAGACCGGTTCTGCAACACAGCATTCAAACAATATAACATGTAGTGCTGCCTTTCAATCACAGTGAAGATAACTACATAGCACAAGACAACAATATGCTCGAAAGCAATTCTATTTGCATAGGAATTCGATACCAGCATACATTTTGATAGAACCATTGATGGAAATAAGTACATTCTTAAAGTTTATCTAGGAGACACTAATTCATGCTGATCATTTCAGTTTATCATTCTCCTAGTGTTATACTGTGTTCCATTAATTGCTACCACACACATCCCCATCGTGATACTGTCTTGATATCGAAAACGGTAACATAAAATTTTCAAATAGAAATGTCCATGAATGAACTAACAATCACAACCAAAATAACATGGACAAAATAAGATTTACAAATCAGAGGTGAGTATGAAGAAACTACCTGATTTTCTTGGTGAGGATGGACTGGAGTTTACGAGCGAGATCCTGCGATTGCACTCTACGCTCCAGACTCTTGCGTGCCAGGACTCGCTTCTCCGAGTTCTTGAGGTGAAACCTCTGCTTCGCCTTGATTAGCCGCTCCATCCCACTTTTAGTCATCTGCCTCTGCATAATAGCCAACGCCCGCTCTAAGTTCCCATCCCTCACTTTCACTCGAATCCCCCTCATCTGCTGCAACTGGTAATCTCCGCCGAGCAAGCTAATCCCCTGACTCGGCAGCTTGAACAGACTCCACGCGTTCCTTCCCATTACATTCATTTCCGAATCACTGCAGATTACAGTCCTTATCAAATCAGGAAATCGAAACTTTCATCAATCAAGTAATACAAAATATACTCACCCAAATTACTTTGGTGTTTCTTCGAAGACCTGTATGATTATTCCCCTTCGCCGTCGCCGTCGCCGCTTCGTCCCTCTGGTTTGGTTTGGATGCTTCTCCACAAAAAGATGACGCGATAGCGCGACGATTGACTACTTAGTAAAATGATTAAAACGGTATCGTTTGGTAAGAGTATGAGAATTACCATAATACCCTTACATGTCTGAACAAGCAAATCCATATTAGAAAACTCGATCTCCACATTTGCATATTTGAAAGCTACTTCACTAATCGTCATCACCGTCAGTTCTGAAAACTGAGCTCAAATTAATAATCATCTTCTTCTTCGTCAATGTCTTTCAGTCCAAAGCGAGTCACGGCGGAGCTCCGTCATTCGAGCTCGCTTGGCGGCAGAGCCACTCCTTCGCCAATGAAGCGCGATGAAGATACTTCCCCTCTCGTTCACGCTGACCTTCCTGGTGACGAGGACGACGATGACAACCATCGCGCGCGCAATCATTTCTCTAGAGATCGTGACCGTCCGTTCTTCTGGTTCAATCTTCCTTTCTTTGGTGAAGATCCTAGGGTTTCCCCTCACACTTCCAGGATCTCGCTTATCTTCCTCATCATCATCGCATTTGCCGCATTGATCTCCGTCGTCTCAGTGCTAAAACATTTCGTAAGCCTTTCAATATGAGTGGATTGATAATTTGTTTTGAACTGATGTGTGTTTTCTACTGTTCTAATTAACTGTTTTCTGTCTCTTTGTTTCAATTCTTGATTGGTTTGTGTAGAATGGACCATACTTATGTAAAAAAGATGGGATTGTTCTTCACTGTCCTCGTGTAAGTATTTGAATTCTCTTTTCCTTGAAATGAAGAAGGAAGGAGAGCAGATTATCTTATTGACTTGATTTACTGTTGTTGTTTCAGGTGAAGGAATCTCCTTCTTTGTGGGAGAATCCAATTTCTGCTACTACATCATGGAAGCCTTGTGCTGAGCGTCGAATCGGTGGAATATCAGGTGCCTCATCATTTATGCTTTTACCAAACGGGATTGAATAGCCTAATTTATGTGCTATCATATTTGGCTCATGAATTAAAAAATAAAAAAAAAACTTTCGTCATGCTATGACTTGTAATACTAGAATTGACAATATCTTCATTTTTTTTCATTTTTCCTGATGGGAGAATGTGATATTCTCAACCTACTTTCAAGTTCTAGTTCTGTCCTGTTCTACTCATTTCTTCAACGTCAGTGTAGTTATCATTTCCTTGAACTTTTGCAGATCTTCCACCTGAGAATGAGACAAATGGTTACATATTCATACATGCAGAGGGTGGACTGAATCAACAAAGAATCGCTGTATGTATTCTCCCTGTCAAATAGTTTGTAGAGAAAGCTCTCCTTTGTTGTTACTAGTTATGATTTGCAAACTCATTCTCTTGTCCTCGCTATCCATTTTCTCATAAAAAGAAAGGAACACCTGTTATGTATTAAAATTGTCATCTTAATGTTTTCTGGAAAGTAAGATTTTGCTTGATGGTAATTAGTTTATGTTTTCTCCTTTTGCTTTGAGCTTTGGAGCCTAGGGCTTCTTTCATACTGAAGATATACCCTTGAACTGTTTGGTCAGAGAATGCTTTCTAGAATCCAATTGTGATAATCTTCTTAATAAACTCATCTGCAGAGATACAGATGATGGATTTTTTTTTCTTCCTTTTAATGTTTCTGCGGTAAGAATAGAATTTCCATTGACTAGGGCAAGAGGGGTTACTGGGCTAGTACCAGGGTCAATCGTTAGAGATCTTTTATGGATATCTTCAGGATACCTGCTTTTCTGGGAAAATGATATAGGTTCAACTTATTGACTGAGGTTTTGAGCATACAGATGTTAAGTTGAGCAAGTTGTAAAATAAAATACCCAGAGAAGGTGGATTTCTATTTTTCTATTTTTATGATTTAGTTATTTTGTTTTTTTTACGTATTCTCACTTTTGTGTTGGAAGTTTGATTGTGTTTCTTTTTACTGGTGTTCATATATCTTACATATATCTTATCCTAATGAGCTTGTCTGATGAATTTGAGAATTTTGTGAATTATTTTTATTTGTCTACCTGCTAAATTTAGATGATTTAATTGTGGTGAACTATGTGCATGCAGATCTGCAATGCAGTGGCTGTAGCCAAAATAATGAATGCAACCCTTATTTTACCTGTGTTGAAGCAAGATCAGATTTGGAAGGACAAAACGTAAGATGCCATGCCCAGTATTCTTATGCATATCATAGCATCAATGGTATTAAGAGCTTTTATCTCACAAGATCATTCATAACGTAAATTTTCCAGTCTATTGCGTACCATGAAAACTAGGGAAGTTTGTATTGATAAGCCACTCTTATATTTTGTTATTTTAGAGACTTTACCTTTTTCTCTCTTTTTTCTTGATAACAATTAGTTGTTGAAAATCTTGCAGGAAGTTTGAAGACATTTTTGATGTTGATCATTTCATTGATTACTTGAAGGATGACGTCCGGATAGTTCGTGATATACCTGAGTGGTTCACAGACCCATCAGAGTTGTTCAAAAATATAAGGTTTGATTTTTGCCCTCACCTTTTCTTTTGTGAAGTGTTCTGGTGGGACTGAGGGGTTGCATTTTCTATACTTTACCAAATGGAGATGATGGATACGGTATGCATATGAATTCCAATTCGTGCTTCTGGCATTGATTTCATTAAAAACTTATGCTTGCTTTTCAGGCGGACAGTGAAAAATATTCCAAAGTATGCACCAGCGCAATTCTACATTGACAACGTGCTGCCACGAGTCAAGGAGAAGAAGATTATGGCCCTGAAGCCTTTTGTTGACCGGCTTGGGTAAGTGATGGACTTTGTAGATTTTACTTGCACTATCCTCAACTTTTTGATATGTTGAAGAAGAGTGATTCTTGGTGTTTGCTTTCTTTTGAATAACTTTATTTTTCATATATGTGCTTGGTTCAGGTACGATAATGTTCCTCAGGAAATCAACAGGCTGAGGTGTAGGGTGAATTATCATGCACTGAAATTTCTCCCTGCGATAGAGAATATGGCTGATATGTTGGTATCAAGGATGCGAAATCGTACAGGAAGTTCTAATCCATACATGTGCGTGACAGTGGTATATGAAGTTCACTGAAGTTTATTGTTAGTTTTGTGTACTACGGCTGCAGTGTTACTGAAACCTCATGTCATTTATCATGCAGGGCACTCCATCTTAGATTTGAGAAAGGGATGGTTGGTCTATCGTTTTGCGATTTTGTGGGTACAAGGAAAGAGAAAGGGGAGATGGCCAGATACAGAGAGAAAGAATGGCCTCGTCGATATAAGGTGAGTGATATGCAAGATTTCTGCCTTTTGTTTAACCTACCGAAAACATTAATGTGTGAAACCTTTAACGGTGATTGCATCTGCAGAATGGTTCCCATTTATGGCAACTGGCCCTTCAAAAGCGGAAGGAAGGGCGGTGCCCACTTGAACCTGGAGAAGTTGCAGTGATTCTCCGAGCAATGGGTTATCCTAAGGAAACTCAAATTTACGTTGCTTCTGGCCAGGTTTATGGTGGTCAAAACCGGATGGCCCCTCTGAGGAACATGTTTCCAAATCTGGTAAGGTTCATTAGTTCACCTTTTGGCTTCTGTTGTCTTTTCTGGCCCTCTACATTTATGCAGTGCTTTCTGAATTACTAAAATGTTTAAGGGATCATTTGCACGTATTTTGTAGCATCCATTACATAAACCTACATACAGTATGAGGTTTCATTATGGGTTGGAGATGGATAGGAAATCATTCCATCTGTAAATTTTCACATCTTTAGTCCTTGGTATGTGGCGGTCGATGCGTAACTTTATGACAGCCCCTTGTTTCTAGCATCATCCAAAACAAATAAAGCTAAAACAGAGTGTTTCCCATCTTCAGAAACTTGTCTGCATGCATACATAACTATTTTTCGCCAATGGTATGGTTTCATGCAAAGTGGCACATTTATGTTGGTCTCTGGTTGACTTGCATCTTTGCATGCAAAGATTCAGATTCTGTGGAAGGAAGCTTACTTCTTTCTTCATCATATATTTTCAATTTGAGATGTTCATTATGAGGGTTTATAACAGGTAACAAAGGAGGAGTTGGCAAGCATGGAGGAGTTGGATGGCTTCAAGAAGCATGTAACAAGTTTGGCAGCCCTAGACTTCTTGGTTTGCTTGAAGTCTGATGTGTTCGTGATGACCCATGGAGGCAACTTTGCCAAATTGATTATCGGGGCGCGCAGGTACATGGGTCATCGTTATAAATCCATAAAGCCAGACAAGGGTTTAATGTCTAAATCTTTTGGAGATCCCTACATGGGATGGGCCAATTTTGTAGAGGATGTTGTTGTCACTCACCAGACTCGAACAGGGTTGCCCGAGGAAACCTTCCCTAACTATGACCTGTGGGAAAACCCGTTAACACCTTGCATGTGTAGAGCTTGACCGCATGGATTCACATTGTTAGAAGTTCAACCACTAATTCAATTTGAGGAACATTTCCTTAATCCTTGGCAATGTCCTTCAAGAAACTAAATTCCTTTACCCAGAAGAACAATGAAGAAGCTGAACAAAGTAGTAGCTTGTGGACTTTTGGGGCGAACCGGAGATTCGTGCAACAAATAGTTATTTGCACGCTGAAGGAGAGATTATGAGGGTGATGGAATGCATTAACAGGTACTGACTTGCCTCGGAGGATTCATCGATCCTATGAGTATGGATCCGCAATCATTTGTTGTATATGCTTCTTGTTTTTTCCTGAACGAATATATATGCTTAATGGTTAAACCAGCAGTTTTGTATCGAAAATACACACGAGAATTGGCAATTGTCTTTGAACAGTAAATTCAAAAGTTATTGTATTGATCAATATTAGAAATTACATGTTTTAATATGTACTGTGTTTATTGTCTTACAGATATTTCCAAAAAAAACTACTTTGGAATTCCACTCCTTGGAGAAAAAGTCAGAGAGTTCTTGTTCAATCCACTTAAAACGGAATTCTAATCTTCATCATCATTCAATTTCAGATGATACCATTTTTAATTTATTTCTTTCCCTTTTTATTTTTTATTTTCATCTTTATAATTCACGAAAATGATGCCATCCTTCTTTAATCAGGCGGGCAAGTTTTGGCTAGGTACAGATGAAAATCGATTAAACAGCATTTCAACACGTCATCACCATACAAATTCAACAAGTTTTTGATTAGAACATTAATTAGTAGTTTAGAACCTCATCGAAAGACAAGCGTCTGTTTTCTTTGCAACTACTAAACACATAAAACCGCGAATCATTGTCATAAAAGCATTGTCATCCTCAGTTGGAGGTCAGAAAGGAATCGGTCGGTTCTGCCCTTGTCAAGTGACCAGAAGAGGTGAAACCATGAAGATTCATCTGTTGATCCCTTTGTTCATCTTCCTCGCTTCATATCTTTACAGGTCCTCCTCCTCCTCCTCCTTCTCCTCCTCCTCTCTCTGTTTCTTCTCTGTACTAGTGTTAGTGATCGCTTCTCATAAAAAAATTATGTTTCTTATGTAGCTAGTTTGCATGTTGTTCGTTTTCATCAGTTGTTGTGTTCAAACTGACAAGGAAATGCAGAAACTACTACAGTTCAGGAATTTTGTGAATTTATTTTGGTTTACTGATCCTAGAAAATTGAGAAGGATCAATGTCTCATACTTTGTTTCAATCTGAATGCATTTTGCATCGAATTAGGTTATTTGAGAACAATTATGAGTTATATGATGAGATTGTCTTATATGCATGAAACCCATTTCAGGGTGTCCTGTCAAGAGAAGCGTGCTACCTCTCCGCCTCGAGGCTGGAACTCTTATGATTCCTTTTGCTGGACCGTTTCCGAAGAGGCATTCTTGAACAATTCTGAAATAGTTTCGAAGCAGCTGCGTCCTCATGGATATGAGGTACCACGAAGATTGTTAGATGTATATTTTCATTGCTATGACAGTGGGAATTTATCAGAATGAAGTTTTGATTTGTGTTTTATCTGTGTTGTGTCCAGTATGTTGTGGTGGATTACCTCTGGTATAGGAAAAAGGTACCAGGTGCTTACGTCGATTCACTGGGGTTTGATGTGATTGATAAATGGGGGAGAGTGATCCCTGATCCAGATCGATGGCCATCATCCAGAGACGGGAAAGGTTTCACTGAAGTAGCCAAGAGAGTGCATGACATGGGTTTGAAGTTTGGGATTCATGTCATGAGAGGAATAAGTAGACAAGCATATGATGCGAACACCCGAATCTTAGATACCACCAAGGTAGTTAACCTTAAAAACTTACTGTTTCCTTTTTCTTTCTTCATTTACTTTTCCAGTTTCTTTCCTTACATGGTGGGTTTGAACAATCCTTGTGATTTTATTTTTTTAATCCTTACGTAATAGGATGCGTCTTTCTTTTTCTTCAGGGAGGTGCTTATTCTGAATCTGGCCGATACTGGCACGCAAAAGATATAGGGATGATAGAGAGGTCTTGTGCATGGATGAAGAACGGTTTCATGAGTGTAAACACTAAGTTGGGAGCTGGAAGAGCCTTCTTGAAGTCGCTTTATCTACAATATGCTGATTGGGGTGTTGATTTTGGTAAGTGTTAACTAATTGAAGTCTAGGATTTCTGCCAACTATTTATGTTCACTTACATAAGCATTCCAGATTTATTAATACCATCTATTATTGTGTTTCCATCACCTATTTGCAGTTAAGCATGATTGTGTATTTGGTGACGACTTGGATTTAGATGAGATTACTTATGTATCCGAGGTACACAGCATTTGCTGAGAACATCAACTATCTTCCATGTTAAAATTCTTTTACTAAGATATGATATGCAAGGCTATGTTAAAATTCTTTTGCTAAGATATGATATGCAAGGCACTGCTTCTTAGGTTCTGAAAATGCTTGATCGCCCCATTGTTTATTCGCTCTCTCCTGGAACTAGTGTGACGCCAGCTATGGCAAAAAGTGTTAGTGGATTAGTCAACATGTACAGGATAACTGGGGATGATTGGGATACATGGGGAGATGTAGCAGGTCATTTTGATGTTTCAAGGTATGTTGAGGTTCTCTGCAGACTACGAGCTTAGGTTTCTGATCGCATTCAATGTTTCTTTCTTATCTGTCTAATGTTTTTCTTCTTCACTCTCTTCTAATGTCACATTATTCTGCTACCCAGGAACTTTGCTAGCGCCAGTATGATTGGTACCACGGGCTTGCTGGGAAAATCATGGCCTGATTTGGATATGCTACCCCTTGGATGGCTTACTGATCCAGGTGTGGGAAAATAGCAGATCTTCACTCCCCTTCATTTAGGTTATTCTTGAGTGATTTTATTCCAGACAGGCCACAGTACACTGAGCTAACGAAAGAGTTTTCAATAATTACCGTATAATTTACACGAGGAATTCAGAGTTAGCGAGTTTTCCTTGAAGATATAAATACTAAGATAATTTCAATAATTTTGATGTGCTTTAGGTTCCAATGAAGGTGCACACAGAACATGCAAACTTAGTCTTGACGAGCAGAGAGCACAGGTCATTGGGTTGAACTATTTCTTCAGTGGTTCGTTCTCACTTAGTAACTAAGACTCTTTATCGATGAATTGGTTTTTATTCATATTTTCCGTGCAGATGACTTTGTGGGCAATGGCCAAGTCTCCTCTTATGTTTGGAGGAGATGTTAGAAACATCGATGAGACCACTTACAAATTGATTACTCATCCTACTGTTCTGGAAATAAATTCTTTTAGCTCGAACAACAAGGAGGCATGATAACTTAAACTTTTCATAGCTATTTGCTTTTGAAATCAACAAGATGTTTTTGTGATGTATTGTTTCTGGTGTATTTCCAGTTTCCTTATGTTACTGGCAGTAAGTATACTGTAAGTACAACTGCGCCCACCTTGCAAGAACTAAGAAGATATTCGAAAGAAGAGGATACAGCAGAATCTCTTGTCCTTGGTCTTACTAGTTGCTCTTCTCCCATTGCAAATGGTTGGTCAGTTGAAGCTTATAACCTAGATACTAAACAGATCTGCTGGAAAGAGAATTTGGAAGGTCATAAGCCTATATGCCTCTATCAATGGAAACCTTCTTTTGCCACGTAAGACCACTGTAACCTTATTATTTTGTTGCAAGTAGATAAATATTATATGCTAATTCGGTTTTCACGGTGCCATGAATGCCAATGTAGTGATGATAAGATGATTTTTGGTCAAGAAAAGCTCCATCGGTTTGCAAGTAATGCAATGGATTTATGTTTGGATGGTTCTCCGAGAAAGAAGCTCACTGCCAAAGAATTCAAGAGGCTATCGTTCTCACCATGCAGATGGCATGCCAACCAGGTACCTTTTGAGCCATACTTTTCTACAATGAAGAAGAGACTCCTGTTACTCTCCTCTCGTGTGATCCATTTGCTTACGCCATCGTGATCACTTCAGTTCATATTGAATGCTTTGCATTTATACCTTACATCTTGAATTATTCATGAAGTAGCCGTATTTCTATCCGGCAAACCTTCTATGAGTGACGTATTAAATCAATCCTTTAAATTCAAACAGGTGTGGAAATTGAACAGTAATGGAACCATTAACAACAGCTATTCAGGTCTCTGTGCCACGGTGCACTCAGTTAAAGGTGATATATTTGAATTTCACTGCTGATTTTCTACGCATACATTGGAGCCCACATGATCATATTCTTAGTCAATACATTCTCTTGAATGCAGCTAATGCTGCTCCCACCGGAGTTCGAGCTTGGGTTGCAACTGGACTGCAAGGTATGTTGCTTGCAAAACTCTCATTTATTTGTCCTATCTGAAACTATGTAAAGATTGGATGTTAGTGAGAACTGTAGCACCTTGATGACTAATTCCAGTTTTGGTGAAATATTGTTTGTTCACTGTTTGTGTTGGCATTCATTCATTTCCTCCTTGAGCATGCGCCGTTATCACATGGAGTTTCTCGCTAACTAGTTCAAAGAGATCGAATTGGCATTCCTCCATGTTTGCTGCAAACTTACACATTGCACTTGATTTGTTATTTGTTCATCAAGAATCTCGAAAACCTTGCTGCTCGTTCCTCTTGTTCTGAAATTGACCTTTTTTTGGTTTCGCAGGCCAGATATATGTTGCCTTTTTCAATCTGAACCCAGAAAAGGCAGTAGTATCTGCAAACATAGCAGACATAGCGAAGGCACTTCCAGGGAGAAACTTGGATAATGCTTTATGTAGCGGCACTGAAGTTTGGAGTGGAAAATCTTTCGAAAGTACGAGGAGTTCGATATCGATGGCAGTAGAGATCCACGGTTCTGCACTCTTTGTCCTGAACTGCCATTAGTGTATGCAGTCTTAAAACTTAAAAGGAAGCTCAGTACGAACATGATTAGTTCTAGCCCAGCGAGCTTAGATACCATAGTTAAAACCTTTAAAAAACTACAAATGCTTGTAAACCAAAAGTGTAAAGGATTGGGGAGATCTAATGGACTGAAATTCAACGTTTACAGTTGACTAATTATAGACTACAAATTCAATTGAGTTTTTGGTTCCAGGAGAAGGATTGTTTTTTTATTAAAGAATCATAAGCAGCCTAATTCTCTGCTTAATGCGATGAATATTGGTCAACAAGAAATTATTCAAATTTATTATAATTTTGCAAATCAAATCGGATCGCAGAGCAAAGTTAGAGCAAAATCATTACAACTTCCAACACAATAGGTATTGTGGTGACAAGAAGTTAAACGTCATGCATGATGCCACCAATTGCAATTGTAAAACACACTAAAAATCAAAATCCTCGTTCAACACTCTTCTAATGATAGAGATATGATGATTGGCTGACCCAAATCAAAAAGTTTTATTTAGCCTTTTCTTTTCTAAAGTATTGACTGATTCTCGAGTTGACTCCAATTGAACGGGTATGTGTAATTTAATTTTCTAAAAATTATTCTTATAATAGTAAATTTGTTGATTTTTTTATAAATACTTATATAAAATGAGTACGGTAATTATATTAGGGAAGTAAAACATCAAATACATTAACTTATAATATGCTAATTTATTTTAATTCGTAAGTTTTTCTTATTATAATTTTATAACGTTTTAGAAAAAAGAAATTAAACTATAATTATTTATTGGAATATTGTCTTGGTAGTTATACTACTTTTATACGCTATGGGGACCCCATTATTGTTTCTTTGTGTTCTTTTCCATTTTCTTTTGTAGTAATAAACTTGGGTTTGTGGTGGGGGAGACGGCGGGGATATTCTGGTTTCTTTCTGTCACTTTTCTATTTCTTTGGAATTAAATACTAATATTGATGTACTACCGAATAGAATATTCGGACAAAAGTATCATTGCATATCCCACCGGAGTTAAATTAAACCAATGAGTGAGTCATTCGGTTTCCTTAATATGCGTACTTAAATAATAAACGATGTTTAATGAAAGCCGGAGGGAGTATTTATTTTCATTTTTTATATTATAAGACTAATTTCCTTATGAAACAAAGAAGATATATACTACATGATTGTAGTTAAATATAATAATTATGTTTTGCGGAGACGAGTAAAATTAGGTGGTGCGCGTTTTATGAGAGAAAAAGAAATGAACTAAAAACTTTACTATTTTTAGATCGTGGGAGGAGAAAAGTTCAAATACATTTTTGTGTTGAAATGGAAAAAGGATAGCTTAACAAGCAATGCAAACAGACTATTACACGAAATAACCAACAATGTAATCAAATTCAACAAGACTACTATTTTTATTTCTCAAGAATAAAACAAATTCAGGCACTTTGGTAGATTTTTTATCGATGAAGTAAGAAATAAATGAAAATGCAATCACTTTTAAATTACAGTCTATTATTCAATTGAATATTTGAAATTCATAAAATTCAATTATTTTTCTTAAAAAAGAATAAAAAACATAAAGAAATGACAACAATTTTAATTCCAGAATCCAGATCGCTTGGCGCCTTTCTCTCGTGTCAACAGTTCGTGTCTTCCGTCCGTCTCCTTCCTTTCCCCTCCTATATAAACAAACACGCATTGACTCTTCTTTCTTACCCGTAAAACGGCGCACACTTCAAGAATTCCTTCCTCCCTCTTCCCTCCCTCTATAGTCTATACCGACCGTTTGTTTTCCTTCATTTTCCCTCTCATTTTCTCTCCTCCCAAACATGACACATTCTCCTCCTTCCCTCACCTTTCCCTCTTCACTAATTTCCTCCTTACCCTTCCCATTTCAACAGACTCGATTAAATCCAACCAATTTGTTGAATCCGAGCCAGAATCTGTCAAGTGTTAGTACTAAATTAATAAATTTCCGTTCCACGTCGTCATCGCATAAAAACAAAAAGTCGACCGCCGCGTGTTTCACGGCGACCGAGGCGAATCCGGTGGGGTCCACCAGGCTGGAGATGCTCGTGACAGAGTTCGAGGCGCTAACGGAGCCGATTGAGAGGGTGAGGAGGCTGCTGGACTACGCGGCGCGGTTGCCTCCGTTTGACGAGTCAGCTCGGACGCCGGAGAACAGAGTCACCGGGTGCGCGACTCAGGTGTGGATGGAGGCGAGGGTGGATGAAGCGGGGAGGATGAGGTTT
>NBIL01129734.1:0-10113 GCA_002752925.1 Viola pubescens var. scabriuscula | reverse complement strand
TTTTTTAAAAGAATTGGTATACCAAAGGCGGAACTCGAGAGCTTAAAGTGTCCGGGTAAATTCTAAACCAAGTTTCCTGCGGGCATTGATATGTCATATGTGTGTTAATACTTGATACAACTTAAAGTGGAAAATCCGGATTAAAAAATTGCTAATTAACTAGGGAAGTAGATTAAAAAACAAATTAGAGCCCAAGGAAGTATTTTTTTTCAAATTGGGCCAAGATTCCAAAGTGAACCAGTTCCAGGCCCATCATCTCAAGCATTGAAATTGGGCCAGATATCTGAATTCAGCCCACAATTTGTGGGTTTCAACGAGAACGTTGGTTGTTGTGAGTTGTGACAATCATTTTGGCAGTTGATACTTGATAGACTGAACAGAGGGAAAAAAAAACACAGAAGAAAAAAAGCTCCGTCGCTTACAGCCCGGAAACGCGCCGCTAGTTCTCCTCATCTTCATTCCTCCGACTCTAGAACCATCACTAGCAGGCGCAGGATAAGGTCCCATTTGCCATATGCGCATCTAAGTTTCACTCCCTACTCTCTCACCCATGGTTTCTACTCCCGCGCTCTCTCTTTACTCTCATCCTAAGGTTATAAGTTATAACTCACCTACGCCTCTTCTGTATTTTGCATTTTTCCTCGTCTTACTAACCAACTGATTCACATTTCCTAATTTCTCCAGATTCTACTATTGCCTGACCGGCGGCAAACTGAGCCATTTCATCATGGTTCGTCGTCGTTTACTAGGAGGAGAAGTTGTTTCCGGTTCAGTAGTCTGGTCGTGAGGTCCTCCGCTTCCGGTCGGCGTACGGCTGGTGGAGGGCGGAGAGTGTACAGGGAGTCGCAAGGGGAAAGTGCTTTCAGTAACGCTCCAGTGAAACAAATTGCGTCATTTGCCGCACCAGCTGGACTTTTTCTCGCTGTTAGTTTCGGTAATGGAAATTTAACTCAATGTGTTTCCGTTTGTGGTGATTCAATTATTCTCTTAATTTGGTGCGGTCACTAATTTGGTGTTTCAGCTGGCAGTTTTGTGGAAAGTGGTGGAGAAGGTTCTGGCGCCGAAGCCTGTGAGGCAGAGCTTGGGGGAGAATAATTCAATTCAAAAAGAGAAAGGAGCAACATGGTCATTTGCTCCGGGGACAAATTTGTTGTCTGGTTTTAGTGCAAAGCTTGATAGAGAGGCCAAACAGAAGCTAAATGCATTTGCCAAGGAACTTAGGTCTTTTAGAAGTGTGGACATGTCAGGTATGCTGAGTAGATTGGTTTTACAAGGAAAATGATTCCCTCATATATGTTATCTATAAAAATTGATTTTGTATACGCTTTCATAGCTACATTTTGGACAGTGAGTTTTTTTATGTCAACTTGTTGAGCTAGATAAGAGTATAGGTTAAGAGTGAAGACGTGAATGCACATTTAAAGGTTCCAATTTCCTCGTGAAGATGGAAATTATGGAAAAGTTTAAATAGGAATATCTCGTAGGAAGTAAAGGGACAAAATCATTTCTAGGCATAAGTAAACATGTCATTTTGAGTCGTAATGTGGCATAGGAAATAAATAAACAAACAAAACCTCTAATTATGATAGTCCGACAAAATCCTCAAGGGTCTGACGATGCCTATGATTATTGATCTTAATGATTGTTGCTAAGTTGCAAGCTGAAAATTAGCTTACTTATCCACGTGCCTCTTGTATTTCTTATTTCTTGGGCATTTCGGTGATGAAGTTTTTTTCCACTTATTCTATTCTTTCAGTTGGTTTCTAGATTTCTGTGTTACAGATATGAAACAAACTGATATTACAAAGTAAAAGTCATTTTGACTATGAAAGTTGTTTGCAGGATATAACTTTGGAGATGAAGGACTGTTTTTCCTTTCTGAGAGCTTAGCATACAATCAGGTTAGAGGTCTGCAATTACTCATCATTTTTTTCTGCCTCATTCTTGTAGGCTCTGGAACTTATTTCAAATGATCAGTGTGGCCTAACTTTTTGGTATCTGCCTTTCAATAATGTACTTGGAGCCGCGATTGATGCATGAATCTGTTTATGTATTCTACTGAACATTTCTTCAACTGTTTGCAGGCACTGGAGGAAGTGAGTTTTGCTGCCAATGGAATAACTGCAGAAGGGATAAAAGCCTTTGACCGTGTTCTTCAATCAAACATTATGCTAAAAACTCTTAACTTGTCTGGAAACCTCATTGGTGATGAAGGAGCTAAGGTCAGCCATCAGCCCCAGTCCATTTCTTTCTGACTAGTTTTTATGAGTATGGAAATGTGTTACTTAACTATCTTTATAGATTTTGGAAATGGAGATCTCATGTTTGGTGGAACTGTGTCCTGAAACCTAGTAACTGATCTTAGCAAATGGGTGCCTTTGTTGAATTGAAAGTAACTATTGCCTAGGGTATTTTTGCTCCAGTTCTTATTACATGTAATTCACCATGTAATGCAACCTGAATAGTGGGTAAATTGGTCAGTGGGTAAATTGGGTTGTTCTGGACCTGAATTTGTGATCAGATGCCCTTGCTTTTGTAAGATTTAGTATTGTAGTTGCCAATTTTCGGCATGTTTTATAATTTCCTATTGCCCTGGGGGTTTATCCTAAATGTACTTGGAATTTTTTTTTGTTATTGAAATACCATGATTTGGGATATCATTCCTTAACAATAAAGAAGACCATCTTAACCCACATTCTAGTCTTGAGAACCTTTAGTTATCGTTGCTAATGCAATAATGCTCAAGGTTATATGAGGGTTCCCTCTAGGTTATAACTTTTCTTTTGCCTCTCTTCCTCTCTCCATCTCCCTCCCTCCCCTTTCCATACATGCTCATGTTTATAAACTCTTCAATTTATTTGCCTGTGCAGTGCCTGTGTGATATATTGGTGGATAATGCTGGTATTGAGAAGCTCCAGATGAACAGTACTGATGTAGGCGATGAGGTTAGATTACTTTCTAGCTTTCAGGCCATTACCAAAAGCATGTGCATGCACTAGCCTTTTAAGTTCACAAAATGCGTAGCTGAAGGAGCATGCTCACTTTTTTGCAGGGTGCAAAGGCTGTTGCAGACTTATTGAAGAAAAATTCAACGTTGCGTGTAATAGAACTTAATAACAACATGCTCGATTATTCTGTACGCTGTTTCCTTCACTGATTCTAACTCTATAGCTTAATGGCCAAAGTTGCATATTTTATGCTAATTGTGATTATTTTTGTAAATGGAAAGTAGGGATTCACAAGTCTTGCTGGAGCACTTCTTGAGAACACCACTCTTAGGACTTTATATCTCAAGTGAGTGTTAACTCTGATACATGTTCTTTTTCCTTTAATTACTGGATTTAGTGTTGTCAGAGTGAGAGGACTCGTTTATTCTTTAAATTAGCTGGCTTTTCTTGAACAGCTTTAGATATAAAGTTGTGCTGCTGCTATGTCTCCATGTTACTGTTCATAATATTGCTGTCTTTTGTTAATGTCAAGTGGCAACTATGGCGGCGCTCTTGGGGCTAATGCTTTGGCTAAAGGGCTTGAGGGGAACAAGTCCCTGCGGGTACATGTCTTACTTACATACTCTCGTTCCAGTGCAAAAGTAAAAACAAAAATTCTTTAGGGCCCACATCAGGAAGAGTTATTACATCATGCTGATAATTGATAGAACTGCATCTACTTGCATTTTCATATGACTAAAGTATGCCAAAGTAACAAGTTGACTGTTGACTTTCTACCTCTGTTGAAGTGAGCTAACAAGCATAAATGTTACGCCCATTATTACTTGTCTACATAACATATAATGCTCCAACATGTCCATTTATGAGTTGCCTTGATGTTTGCATCACTGGTTTTCTCTCTTGTTAAACAAAAAAGGAAAAACCTCTGGTATGAAGTTGATGTTTAAAATCTACAGCACCAACAAATGTCTTTGGATAGTAAATTTCATAATGCTGACTAAAAAAACGATATTCTGGATTGTGCAAAATTTTAGAAACACTTTAGCCATTCTCGCGAAAAAAGGCTTGTATATTATTAACTGAAAGTTCCCCTCAATTTTTTTTGGGTGATATTGGTGATATCTCATTCTTATATCCTTAATGGATTTGTATTTGTCAATGATGAGTTGAACGGAATTCTCAAATGACTGTAGATTATCTAAACAAAGGTTCTTCGAAGCAGAATTAGGAAATTAGGTTGGTTTATACTTCAGTAAAGCTCATAGAAGATCCTTTTTCTCATGGATAAGTGATAACATATGTAAGTTATGATGGATGCATGATATCATTCTAGAGGTAAAGGATTTATGGTGAGTTATTTTGTTCAGGAACTTCACTTGCAAGGAAACTCTATTGGGGATGAAGGAGTTCGTGCTTTAATGTCTGGTTTATCTTTGAGTAAAGGTATGTCTCTGCCATATCAATTTCAAATTTGAGTTCCCAATTCCAATTCATTGAGATGAGTTCGATTTCCTGAATCTGATTCAGTTAAATAAAATTAAGTCAATGTAGATACATCTAATGTGCACTCTTTTTTTTCTGCAGCAAAGCCTACCCATCTTGACCTTGGCAACAACTCAATTACTGCAAAAGGTGCTTTCTACGTTGCAGAATATGTCAGGAAGAGCAAGAGCCTGTTCTGGTTGAATATGTATATGAATGACATTGGAGATGAGGTGATGGAAGTTTATCAAGTAGATGTGATTCCACAACAAAGTTGTAGAATTTGAACTTGCAGTCTATTGACATTTTGCATTGAAAATTATCAGGGTGCAGAACAGATTGCAGACGCTTTGAAACAAAACCGTAGTATAGCAATCATAGACCTGGTAAGCACACGATGGTGCATTATAGTCATCTCCTGCATAGAAGATCAACACGAGTTTTGTGTATTCTACAGGGGGGGAACAACATACATGCCAAGGGGATCAGTGAGATAGCTAAGGTTTTGAAAGATAATTCTATCATAACAACGGTGAGCATGTGTATGTAAGTTTTCATCCTCCTTAATCTCGTTTCAGAAATATAACAAGTGTCCCTCTCTGTCAGTTGGAAGTTGGTTATAATCCCATCGGACCAGATGGAGCAAAGGCTCTCTCTGAAGTTCTCAAGTTTCATGGAAATGTACAGTCATTAAAGCTTGGATGGTGCCAGGTAAACTTGTTGTATCCACATTTGCGAAACCACTTGTGAACAAAATGTGATGCATAAATGTCTTGCAGATTGGAGCAAAGGGTGCAGAGGATATTGCAGATACTTTGAAATACAACCATACGATATCTATTCTGGACTTGCGAGGGAATGGACTAAGAGATGAAGTTTGTTCCTGTACACTTTGATGCATTGTTTGTCTTTGGCCAATTTTCGTAACTTGGATCTTAGCTTACTTCTTTTATTTTTCCATGACATTTGCAGGGTGCCCGCTGCCTGGCTCGCAGTTTGAAAGTGGTGAATGAAGTCCTAACTGAGCTGGACTTAGGATTCAATGAGATTAGAGTAAGGGATCGTTCTTTCCGTCAGATAACTTCACGAATAAGCAGCGTATAGCTCTGTTTCATATTCATCTTTTTTTGCAGGATGATGGAGCTTTTGCCATTGCTCAAGCACTTAAGGGTAATGAAGATGTGAAAATCACCTCGCTAAACCTCTCGAATAACTTCTTTACGAAGTTTGGACAGGTAACACACTCCTTACTTGTTTCAAAGTGTTTGATTTTCCATTTCTGGTACATTTGTAGTTGAATAAACTTAAATGTACTATGCAGAGTGCGCTTAGCGATGCAAAGGATCATGTATACGAGATGACTGAAAAGGAAGTGAATATTGTTTTCTAGAAGCAGCAGTTAGTGAGAGGAAGATAGTCTGTGCTCCTATGTGATGTCAAGACTCGAGAGCCATTTTCCCCCCATATTCTTCTTACGGCAGAGAGGTATAGGTGAGAACAGCATTGAGTTAGCAGGTTTTTGAGGGTATAGCAAACATCCATGAGTTGGATCATTTGGAAATTTTGACATTTTGCCAATTATAGCTTTTCATTACTTATAGTTTGAGGTCATTTTGTGTAGGTTGTAGTGTAGTTTTTAGGTAATGAGCATGGATCAAGTTGATCGACATGTACAAATGATTTGAGAAAAAAATGTCAGAATTAGTTCAGCTTACACAGTTTATTTTGTTAGCCTTATGTCACAGTTTCATGTGAATACTTGAGACTATCCTCAATGACTTACACTTAGTGTCTCAGAGTTAGAGTCCTAGCTCTGTGTATAAAAAAGGATATATTTTTTTTAGATTTTAAAAAATGGGGTGCAGCTGTCTTATGTGCAAGTCCTTTGAACGTACGTTTCTCCCCGATAATATATATGCGTCTAATTTTTGGTTGTCCGACTAATTTTTGGAAACTGTTGCTTCTTTCTCGTGGATGAGTCATAGAGTAACGTGTCACGTCTAAGGAATAGTCTTGGAATAGAACAATGCACTAGTTTAGGATTCCAACACGTTTTTATGCATTTCACAAGCACTTGTAGATTTTGCCATTGACCCAAATGACATTTTTGTTTCTGTGCGAGTGAGATTCTTTTCAATGTAGAATCGTTTTGACACAAATGACCTAGAATCGTCTCTTTTTTTTCCCGTTTTCTTTCCAAGTATGGGACTGTAGTAGGTAATGGGTGTCCTGGTGCATAGAGACGAGTGTGGTCCGTGGCGTTTTGGGAGGATCCATTCCATCCAGCTCAATATGGGCATGTCTTCCATTTTTAGACAACGAAGCTCTACCTGTCTTCTGCTTAGTATGGCACGCGGTTTTATGCTATGATTTCCGACTGGTCATTCTCTCCAACGCCAAAACGATTCCGTTTAACTGAATTACTTGCTTATCGGCGGGAAAAAAGGGAAAAAAAAAACTAGTAATACTCGAAACTCTGGCTCGATTCACATCAATCGGCCCCAAAACTAGGATATAGGGATCGGTCAGTTTTGGACCGACCTTCTATAATTTTGTATTTCTTTTGAGGAGTGGAAGTGTCTGCATGTAGCTGTAACCTGCACAGAGGCACATATCATCAACTTCAAAACAGGGGAAATGGCATTAAAAATAACAACAAAAGTCCAGGGGTGAATTGGTAATTGACACACAATTGGAATGTCTATAAAGATCCTCCCATGCTCACCATTTTTCATAGTTTGTAGCTACTTCTTGTCATTGCACCAAATGGCGTTACGCTACCTTCTTTTGATCACCGTTTTGCTCTTCTGCATCGCCCAGGTGAGTGAAGAGTACTACTGCTACCGCTAAACTTGACTTCTAAACGAGTTTTTAGTATCTCGAGTTTGAGTCATTTAATTAACGATTTCTATATCAAACTTTTTCTCTTTAAAAAATAATATGATCAAATTAATAAAATTAGAAAGAAAATTCTTGGTGGCATTTTCTTGCAGGTATCATCTGATGTCAACAAGATCAACGAAGAACACCAGAGCAGCCAGATGGTGAAAGGAGCTAACAGAAAGCTCTTCGCAGTCTTGGGTATGTATTGTAGTGGAACCTTTCCCTGCACATATATATTCTTTTCTTTCAAAAATTAACCATATATAGTTATCCTGTCCCCATCGACTCGACTCGAGTAGGATTCTAATAAAGGATAAGATTTTTTTGAACGCAACTGCATATTTAAGGGTAAATTAGTTTCATTTAGTTATTTTGTTTTGTGAGGTGCAGATTGTGGAGGATTGTGCCAGGCGAGGTGCAGGTTGCACTCGAGGCCGAACGTGTGCACTCGAGCGTGTGGGACATGCTGCCTTAGGTGCAGGTGTGATCCTCCAGGGACTTCTGGGAACAGAGAAGTGTGCGGCAACTGCTACACTGACATGATAACTCACGGCAACAAGACCAAGTGCCCTTAAGCAGCTTATTTAATTAATCAATCAACCTCTCCATCTTTACCGGAGAGTCCTTAATCATTCAGCTTAATTTCTCTTAATTTCTTGTTAATTACCTTAAATAAAGATCAAGTTGGGTTCAGTTAGTATTGTTCAATTTTTAATTACCATTAGTGTAAAATTTGTTAGCATTATAATGATAAAAAGAAAAGTAATGCTTAAACACAAACTCAAAATGTCATCCCTTACAAATTTTAAAATTTGAGTCTAACTTAATTATAAAATTGCCACTCAAATTTTGAGATTTGTGAGGGATGGTATTTTGAGATGGCAATTTGAGTTTGTGTTTTAGCGTTGCTTTAAAAAAAATTATGCAATATTTGTAGCTGGTTGCGTGTGTGAGCTACAAAGTCGAGAAGGGAATCTTTTCAGAAAGAAAAATTAATTTCGACCAAAAAAGAAGGGAAAATTCATTTTTGGTATCTGCACTTGTATTGATTGACTCATTTGGTACCTCAACATGTGAAATGGTTTAAAAGGCACTTGCACTTGTAAGATATGAAACATTTGGCACTTGTGACTAACGCCGTCGGCCCTCGACCGTTAACTGATGATATGGCATGTCGTGTCATCAACATGATGACATGGCATGCCACATCAGCCATCCCGACCCGAATCTCTGTAGAAACGGGTCTGGAAATGGGTCAAATGTCAAGAAGGGAACGACACGTCGTTCGTTGCTTTAGTGAGCGTATGACAAGTTCACACTTGACATAGACGACGCGTAGTTCGTTGATTCAGTCAGTGACGCGTAGTCTATGTTGATGACTTATCCCTGTCGCTCACATCGTTCTCTGGTTCGTTCTCAAAGTGAAAACAGAACTTGCACTTTCCCTCTCGCTCCCGCTCGATTCAACCTCCCTCTTCCTCGAAACCAACCCAACGAAACAGTACTACTTAATTGCGCCTAGCTTTGTTGAACGAGACTCTATTGGATTCTTGATTCTTGATTCTTGATTCTTGATTTTGTTTCTTGATTTTATTGACATTCTTGATTGATTCAAATCCATTTATTAGTTTCTTCCACTACCACCCTTTCCATTGAAAAACTCTGCAATTAATTCTTTTGAATATCTGTCTACATCCCTTTTTATTTCCTCTCTGGTCAGTGGTTATAAGGAGGAGAAAGAAGAAACAGGGGGAAAATAAATAAATAATTAAAGAAAGAAAGTTGTTTGATTGATTAGAGATGGCAGCAGAAGTGAGTTGTTTGGTGAAAAGAAGTGGCCGGAATTCTTCAGAGATTTTGATCACAAGGGATTTGCTTGGCGGGTTGTCGAACTCATCCAACGGCGGCGGCGGCAGCAGCAAGAAACTGGATCTTGATCTGCATCTCCCTCACTAAAGCAACGAACGACGTGTCGTTCCCTTCTTGACATTTGACCCATTTCCACATAGATTCGGTCGGGATTGTGGCAGGATGACATGACATGCGGTTAATAGTTGAGGGCCGACGGCGTTAGTCACAGTTAACAAATGTTTCATATCAAGTGCAAATGCCTATTAAACTATTTCACATGTTGAGCTGCCAAATGAGCCAATAAATACAAATGCAAGTGCTAAAAATAGATTTTTCCCAGGAACTTAAAAGAGGTTAATGGCTTATATGGGCTGCACGGAGAAAAGAGATAAAAAATGTTGATGGGCTTGAGATAAATTGCACGCTAAGAAAAGAAGAGAGAAATGGGCTCAGACCTCATATATCGGATCAAGCTCAGACTGAGCCCATCTCAGGTTGGCCTTTTTAGCACTTTCTAAACACCTCTGTATATGTCGATGTAAAAAGTTAAAAACTAAAAAGATCTCCGATTCAACCAAAAAAAAAAAGAAAAAAAAAGTCAATATTTGTAATGGGAAAAATACACCATAGGATCTCTAACGTTTTACAAAAAAATTCGATTAAATTTCTAATATATTTTGAGGTTTAATAAAATCCCTAACGTTTGTGTATAAGGTTTAATTGGGTCATTCCGTGACAAAAATCCTACGTGGCACAGAATATTCATTTTTTTTCTTACCTTTTTTCTTTTCTTTTCTTTTTATCTTTTTCTTTTTTTCTTAAAAAATTGGTAATAATAAGTTAATTTTTGTAATAATAACCATAATAAATAAATTATTTATTAATTATTTTATTTTTATATTATTATCCTAATTAAGTAAGTGAAATCATTAGATTGTTTGGCAACAAT